>VDFB02290713.1:0-71869 GCA_007258455.2 Sequoia sempervirens
CTCCCTCATCATCTGATAAACCTCCCACATCTTCTGTCAAGAAAACAGAAATCTGTGAGAGAGAGAAGCAACCATAGCTATGTCTGCAGACCTCGAAATCATCAACGCAATTGGCCCAATAGTCTTCCATAGAAGGCTTATGATATGCGCGACCACCGAGACGTGCTGTGTAATGACCCCAAGGATCATAGGCACGTACCTCAACAAGATACTTGAGATGATACCTCTCCAGCTCCTGCCCTGCAGCTTTGGCATCAACTGCCATCTTGCACCAATATATTCCAAACTGAAAAGGAAAATCGGCAGCTGGTTTATGCTTACAGCGTAAATGACGATGAACATCATGTAACTGCCTCAGGAACTCCATAAAGACTGTTCTATCTGAAGGATATCGTGGAAGCATAGCTGGATTTCCTGTAAATCCATATACTCGGATATAAGTGTATGTCGAGAACTGAATAAACCAATCCGCCCAACCATCCATCGCTGCTCTAGCAACTACCGAGATACGAACGTGCAACTCCCGGTCCAAATTTCTCACTGTATAAGTCAAGAAAGCCTCGTGAACATGCTTGAAGTGACATTCAGCCTTAGTGAACTCAAGCTGATCATAATAATAATAGACTTTCTGAACACTAAGAATGCCCAGGGTGTTTAGTCCTCGGAACTAACCTTGATAAGCAATCAAGTACACGAGATAAGAACACATGTGAAACTCATGAGCAACTAAGAAACCGGTGATTTGCTTGTGGATAACATCGCTGATGAAGGATGCCCAATCATAATGCTCCTACCCAGATATGATGCGACCAATGATGTAATACATCCAGAGCTGGAAAACATTGGCATGTGAATGACCTGAGACACGATTCAAGAGTGTGATTAGAATCGCGTATTCATCCTTGTACTCACCACGACCCACATTGTTTGGCAATTTGTTCTTCGCCTGCTTTAACCATCTTTCTGCCATTTTGCCTTAGCACTTGTCCACATCAGCGTTGAATGCATGCTCGCACTGCTCCATAGAAATAACCAAGCTGTTCGGGTGTTGAGGGATACCAAAACTTCTTTCGACGTCCAGAGGCTTGAGACTGCAAATGACTCGTCCATCTACTGACACTATCTCACGAGTAGCAAAGTTGTAATGCTTAATACAAGACATCACGAACTCAACACAATGAACGGAGATAGGTCTGGAAGCGGCCTCAAGTAACCCGGACTACTAAATGTTCTGAATAATGGAATCTATGATCTTAATTGGATCTAAGACTGCCTCTGGCAGCACTTTGTGAAGATTCGTCTCAATTGTCCCGATGAAGTCGTGAGTAAGGACTGATTTGGTCCTGTATTCGAGCTGAGTGTACTACATTTTGAAAAACTCGCCTGTTGACTATGAACTCGACTATGTTCTAACAAGATTTCTAGAAAGCTAAAAATAGCCTATTGAAGAGTTCTTTTTGGCAAGAAATCTGAGATATGGGTTTTGTCCAGAAAAAGATTCTAAGACAACCCAAAACGTCAGAAATGCGAAAATATAATTTCTACTCGACCATGCAAAGAATTTTCAGTTGAGAAAATTCGAAACTCAAGAACTGATGCTCTAGAGTTAAAAATTCCTGAAAATTCAAGCACATGAATTTAATTCGAGGAAGCTATATAGAATCAATCCAGATGATCAAACTTGCCAAAATTTGCCAATTTCGGGAACATGCGAATTGAAATCTAAGAGAAATTTGAGAATCAAAGAGGAGAAAGACATTTTTTTTTCTGTGCTTTTCTTCTATGAAAATCGCCCCCTGTTCTTCAAATTTGCTGATAATTGTGAACTTGAACCTGCAAAAAGAATTGTTTGATGCAATTGCCACTAAAAACTGATGATAAATTCGCCCAACCTATGAAAATTCGCCTCTGCTCTGAAGAACTACGAATTTCTTTAAGCTGGATGAGTGTTTAATGATAGGTGCCATGCTTAAATAGAAAGAATTCGCACCATAATGCTAACTGCAAGATTTAAAAACCTTGACTGAAATAAAAAGCTTTTGATTGGACCCCTTCAGTTCGAACTGAGACTGACTTGAAGTCCGGAATAAAAATAATAATAAAAATATTCATCATGCAATTTGAAAATCCAACACAAAGAGGCGCCAAATTTAGAAAATCGCCCTTTAATGCTCAAATATGCCAAAATAAATATTTAATATTATTTTAATCAGTTGACAAACCGCGTTGAGCTCTCCGATGGATTCGGCGAACTTCACTGATTTCGAAAAGTCCTCATTTGTCCTCATAGGCATCCATTTGCTCAAGATATCACGTTTTTTATTAACTTCCTACTTTGTAGCTGACTACAAAGTTACAACTGGCCATATTGAACACTGATTTCCGGGTGACTAGGTGATGCTGAGACTGAGCAGGTGTATTCATTATGAAGCCTGCAGAGCAAGGAAGAAATGTCTGCCGGGAGCCATCACTACAAAATCCATCAGTTAACACCTCAAAAAATTAGGCGCCCTTGATTAAATTGATTTTCAGGTGTCAGACTTAACCATTTCTCCATTTTGCCATCTGATGCTTCAAACGGCTGTTGATGATGAACGGTGAACCCTGTTGACTGGAGGATAGGCTCACTGTGTGACTAGGACTATCCCGCATCCAACGAATATACGCAAGGCACCTGAAAGCTGCATTAAGGACCCCAAAAGAAAGGGCACCCTTGGCTTGAAAAGGTTCAAACCCCATTTTGACAAAAGTACAACTCTCAACCAGATGCCCTACTTTGACCTATGATATCTGGAGCTGGGGTGACTTGATTCGAGCACCACTTGTCTTAACGCGTAGCCAGAAGGACCTACGAGAGATGTCTCTGGAGGTGACAAAGCAAGAAAACTGCTTCTAAGACCTCAAAAAGAAAGGCGCCTTTCCCAGGATGGAATATACGACCAGACTCGGCCATTTTCTGAGCTTTCTTCGTTTTTCAGTATTTTGCAAAGACCTCACGCGTACGAGAGTTTGCCAAATCCCGAAGGCTAACGGCTGGGCTCGTTGGATCGCTGGAGTAATTGCACACAAGTCCCATGAAGACTTCGAGAGCGAACAACTCCATCTAATAGGCCTAAAGGCTAGGCACCGCTGGCCTACAGAGGCTAGAATGTATATTTCATGTTTCTCTACCTGCTGATTTACGTGCCTGGTAGAGTCTCTGCCACGATCACTCAGAATCTCGGATTGACAGGCTGACTGGTGTGTTGCTAAGCCGGACTGGAGAAGCACGGATGTCAGGAAGACCTCATCTGCAAACTCTATCATCTCAGAGGTCATCTTGAAGGGCGCCCCTAAGCTACAGGGGCGCAATTTCACCAATTGAGAAATTTCTGTGATATGAAGTCTCCACGTAATCTCATCTTCTAACCTCAACTGTCGGCGCTCCGGATCTCGGATGACTGCATTCGATAGCTCGTCGGATAACTGGACTAGACACGAAAAGATTAAATGCATCAACAAGCAGGAAAGCCAAGATCTAACCCCTCTTTAAGAAGTGCGCCCTTGAGCTACAGGGGCGCAAAAGTTGAAGAAGGACAGGCTCTTGCAATCTGCAACCTCTGGAATCTTCAACTTCTGACGTCAGTTACCGGAGTTACGAGCCTCGGATAGCCTCTCAGGATAGCTCATCAGATAACTGGGGTGATTTTGCAAAGATTGACTGTGTTCATGAGCATATGCCACAAAATCTAGGCCTTCAAAAAGAAGGGCACCCCTAGGCTACAGGGGCGCAATTTTGCTTTTTCCTGAAAATCTTCATAAATTGACTACTGAAATCTTCGTCTTAGTCACTAAAATGACCATGCAAAAGTATAATTGTCGTCATGAAATGCTCCTCCATCGTGAAATGCCTTGTTCTGAGTCTCCGATTTAGGTTCTAATCAACAGGAACTGCCTTAGACTGACACAACATTGACAAAACTCCATGCTTGATATTGCCCAAAAACTGTATTTATCATCATTTTAGCAAGGTTTAGACTTTTTTATGCAAAATGCCTTGATGAAGCAAAAAATTTGGTTTGGGTACAACAAGGCTCTGAACTGATATAGGAATAGACGCTGCTGCGAGGAGTCCAGAGTGTCCCAGGTTTCTAATTGAAGTGTTGCATGCGCTCCCCAAAGCGTGTAGATCAAACACCGGCTTGATGTGATGCAAGTCTGTCTCAGCTATTTTGATGAAATCGTGGTAGAGAGCTGATTTGGTCTTGAAATCATTGGGAATGTACTCCATTCTGAAAAACTTGAAGAATGACTATAAACTTGCCTAGGTTCAGACAGGTTTTAAACAACTTACTATTTTTAGAACACTGATTTTTCTTCCTCCAATGGATAAAGTTTTGAAAAAAATTCTGAGATATGGGTTTTGCTCAGAATTTCGTTGCAAGACAACCTAGATCGTCCGTTTTTGAAAATTTTGAATTTAGACTGAAAAAGTAGCAAACCCTAATTTCTTCAATTTTCACGAAAAAAACTGGCACCTGGGTTTTGTTCAGAGTACAATTAGAATTGGACCCAGTTGATTAGATTTGAAAAACACTGATGGTTGATCGAAAAAGCAGCCAACCCTAGGATTTGGAATTTTCTTGAAAAAAGCTGTGATATGGGTTTTCTTCAAAAGACTGATTTGAGAGGACCCAGATGATTAAAAATTGAATGCACTGAGGATTTCACTGACATGCAAAGCAAAAAGCAGCTGCTGCAACTTGATGAAGTTCTTGAAAATTTCTTCAGAAGAATGAGATGATAAGACCTAGACGGCTGAAAACTGAAAATCTTGGCCTTCTTCTTGAAAAATGTGATCTTCTAGATGAAAAAGCAAGGCCTTATGCTGCTGGTCTGAAAAATTTTGATGAAGAATGCAAACTTAAGTTCTTGAATCATAAAATATCTCTTCAAACTTGCTGCTCCAACTTTCTCCTTTGAATGCTACCTACAAAAATAATTAAAATTACATTGAAGAGATGCATTAAATAGACATTAGGGTTGGAATTAGGTTTGCTTTCTTTTGCTTTTATCTTCAAAACCCTAAAATCAGTTGTTCAATGAACTTGGACATCCTCTTCCTCTTGCCATCTTTGAAATTTTGAAAATTTTGAAAATTCTACTAAGGCATTGAAAGTTGGGCGCCCTTCTTGGCTACGGGCGCCCATTTCACCCAGTGTTAGTCATTTTTTTAGAATTTTCAACTTTTCTCATTTTTGACCCCTGGTTTGACCTCGATTTTTGGATGTTCGGTTGATCCAATGAACGAGCTGGGTGATTCATCGCGTAGCCTGACTGATTCTGAGAAGATTGTTCTAGAGGCATCTCTGGCGAAAAACTTCATTTTGACCTTCAAATTCATGGGAGCCTATTTCCTCCAGGGGCGCCCATTTTGTCCAGAGTTAGCTATTTTTTTAGTAATTTTCAAGTTCTTCCTTTTCCCTTTGATCTTCTAATGAAATCTCTATTCCGGGAGCTACGCTGATCCGATTGACTGGCTGACAGGTTCACTAGATAGCTTGGCTGAATCTGACGAAGTGATCTTGGAGGCTACATTTACGAATTCAATCATTTCAAAACTCAAAAGTTTGGGCACCCTTTCTCTCCAGAGGTGCCCATCTTAACCAGACTTAGCCATTTTCAGCATTTCTTCATCAACTCTCTTTTACAGATGATTCTGCCTGATCTGGTGCTCTAGAGCTCGGATTGACTGACGGCTGGGCTCATTACGAAGCTGAAGAGAAATCAAGAGGAGTCTCCTGGAAGTTACTTCGCCAAAAAGTTAGATTCGAAGCTTCAAAAGCTTGGGTGCCCTTCTTCACCAGGGGCGCCCAAAGTTCCCAGACTTAGTCAAATTTTGATGATTTTCATATTTTTCATTCTGACTTCTGTTTGGATCCTCCCTGTTTGATCTCGAATCCCAGACGATTGGATGATCCGATGACTGCACCGTTGGATTCGTTACGAAGCTGGAAGAAAACTGAGCAACTTTGCTTGGAGGCTCAAACCCTAATTTCAACATTTCATGCCCTAAAAAGATGGGCGCCTATTCTCTCCTGGGACGCCCAAGACAAGCAGTGTTAGTCAATTTTAGGCATATTTCACCTTCTCTCCTCGTTCTACGTGCTTGCTCACCAACTCACCTCCTGCTGAATGCTCGAGTATTGAATCTGACGCCTAGCAATTGAATGACCTCCATTGACCTTGGAGCTCCTGATATGCTTCTGAAAAAGCAGAATAGACTCATTAGGGTAAAACTGATCTTTTTGAGATTTTGACTGCACCAGCCTGAGTATTTTGAGTCAATCAAAATCAGTTTGGACCCTAACAGACTGTTGGCGTAACAACTAGCACCTCTGGAGTAAGAGTTGCTACGAACAGCCTATGTACACTACGCAATGAGTGCTCTTCAAATTAGGAGGGGAAGCTCCCTCGATGTGCTTTACAAAAATACCTGCAAAGGGAAATAAACTAAACTAATTCCTGTCTTTTTGTTTCACCGTAGAGGTACAAGGCTTTCTCGAAAACTATATAATGCTGCAGCCGAAATTTTCTCCGGTTTCAAGAGATTCACTAACTACAACTAAACTTAATAACTTAAATATCCAGCTCCCTCAAGAAATCGAGCATGAGGAAACGGAGCAAGGTTATGACTATCGACGATAAACGTTGTTTAGATTCTCTACTTGAAGGCAAGGTGGCGCAACTATTATCTCAATCAACAAGTTTATTGGGCACAAAACAGATTTAAGAATTTACCATGATAATCTTATGAAACCCTATGTGGCATAACACTTGATCATAATAGTAAAGACTCGCAAAACAGATTTATCATCACAATCTTATGAAACCCTATGTGGCATAACACTCGATTAAAATGATAAAAGATTCACAAAACAGATTTATTTAAACTAAGGGAAGTATTTACCATGACAACCTTATGGAACCCTATGTGGCATAACACTTGATCATAACAGTAAAGACTTCACAAAACAGATTTATCATCACAATCTCACGAAACCCTATGTGGCATAACGCTTGATCAATAATGACAAAAGATTCACAAGACAGATTTATCTAAACTATGGAAAGAATCCACTATCACAATTGCATGAAACCCTATGTGGCATAACAATTAACTGTAATAGCAAAGACACATGAACAAATACCAAAAGAGCAATATTGAGGGCAAGGTAGGCGCAACATATATTTCTCTCTCAAGCAAAAGTTAATTACAAATGAGCAAAGCTCTTATTTATATACATCAAGGTGTAGGGAACCCTAAAATCACCTTGTGTTAACTACAGTCTCGCAAATGCATGCAAGATTAATTATTAAACCCTAATGAAGTAAACTATACAGTTAACTGGAAAGCTACCATCAGTTAACTGGTACAAATAACCTAAATGGACCATGTGCAAGCATGCACGCCCTTATTTAAAGCAAAGTTAACTGGACACTACCCTCAATTAACTGGAAACCCTAACCCTAACTCATGTGTTGATAACTCCAAGGACGAGATAAGCATGTGTTAAGTCAGCAAGTAAACTCAAAACTGAAATCGAGTTAACTGCTTCAGGACTCAACCCTTGAAATTAACTGCAGGTTCCAACTGGCAGATCACTCCATGTCAACTCGATCTAACACTTCGACCAAGAACTCATCGATCTCTCTGTCATCTGGTACTTTGACACTGCTCAAAACAACAGTCTGTTTCTTTAGTTCTCTGCCACTTTCCGTAATCGTATGCATGCCATCTTTACATTCTTCAGTCGCCCTTCTGAAACTGGCTGCAATCACTGAAATATTTTCTAATTTAGGCGCCATAGGTTCACCTTCAAGGCTGTCACGAATCAGCTTCTCGAACTCTGCTTGAACTTTGTCCAACTCAACATACGTGCCATCTTCCAAAAGATAATGACACGGAATCTGAACCACGAAACCAATGACAAGTGCAAGTACTCCAACTACATCATCCTTGAGTGAAAACAACTTAGTAGAGACCTTCTCACATATTTCCATTATGAGAAGGTGCTGCTCTCTCCAAGTAAAGACTTTCTCCTGATCCTCATCAATCTCCAAGGCATCGTATGCAACTGACAACTGAGATACTAGAACACGATCTTTCGCCAAATTCTCTGCAACCGCAATCTCAAGTGACTGAACACCTTGACGGAGTTTATGTGCATCACTCCTTAACTGATACAAATCTGCAAGAAGATGCCGACCAGCAGCAACTAAACTATCAATCCAGTTGTCCAAAAGTCTGCCATGACTGACTAACTGATCCAGTCTTCGTTGTTCTGCAGGTGTACTCTGAGGAAGAACAGATGCTCTACTCGGATTTCCATGAACAAGATCAGAAATATACTGGCGAAGTTGACTATTTTCAGCCTTCAGTAAGGCTTTATCCTCTCCATCCTTCGTGATTCGCTCTTCGAGATTATTAGTGACAATCTTAAGAAGAGTCACATCTGTCTCTCTAGTGGTCCTGCCAAGATTAGCCTTAGTAAATGTAAAGTCACCAACTTCAACTTCATCTAAGCTTTTACCCTCTGGAGGAACGGCAACTTCGATAACAATCTCTGATTCTGGAGTCTTCTCGATATGCACCTATTTCTTGATCTTCTTGTTCGACCTTCTTTGATAAGGTTCACCGAACTCAGACAGATCAAGGTTGTACGAAGGTTCACGCCTCTGTCTTCCCAAAGACTTCTCGAGCCAACAAGACTAAACAATATTTTCAATTCGAGGAGAGACTATCCCTGATGTATCAACCTGTGGTGGTTCAGTTGTCTCCGATCCTACTTGAATTGGTGTCTCAGGTTCTGAATCTATGTCAATAGGTTGCATGTGAGGCGGACTAGGAGGTTCAACATGAGGCTCAGCCTGAATAATTGTCTCTACTGGAACCTCAGGAACATTCTCAATCTGTTTCTGCTTCCTCTTACCAATAGCTCTTTTCCCCGTGTTTCCACTAAGTCTAACCCCTTCAGGAGGTATTATAATGGCCTTGACTCTGGGTCTCGCTCTAGAAGTAGAAGGCAACGAAGAGAAATCCTTTGGCGGCTCTACTACAGGAACTGACTTTCGCGTCCGTTTGCTCTCTAAGAACAACCTACTAGTCTTGATAACTGATCTGGAAACCTCTTCAATAGAAATATTCTCCTTAGCATACCAATCTGGTGAGCGAAGTGGCTGCCGAGCAACTTGATCCTTGACATATGAATTGAGAAGAACTTCTCCATCATCATCCGATAGACCATCAACATCTTCTGATAGATAATCAGAGAGCTGACCGATAGTGAGTCTACAATAGTGACGACGACGAACCTCGAATTCATCTTCACAATTAGCCCAGAAATCTTCAAGTGCTGGCTTATGTGCAATCCCTCGCTCTAACCGATCTGCATAATGACCAAGAGGATCATAGGAACGCCTCTCAGTATAAGACTTGAGTTTGAACCTTTCTATCTCAGTAGACATAAACCTGGCATCTGTTGCCGCATTGCATGTGAAAATTCCCAATGTGAATGGAAAATTAGCTGCAGTCTTATGACGACTACGAAGAAAGAAATGAACATGCTGCATCTGTCTGAGGAACTCCATGAAGATGAGATTATCTGAAGGGTACCTTGGTAACATCAGGGGCTCTCCAACATATCCATAAACCCGGATGTATGTGAAAGTAGGGAACTGGATAAACCAATCCCCCAAGTCTCCATTGCTGATTTGGCCTCGGCAGAAATACGAATGTGCATCTGTTCTCAAGATCTCTAACGGTTCTCATAGAAAAGTGATCATTCACTACTCGGAAGTCTTGCTCGGATTGAGAAAACTCCAACTAAGGGTAATATTCATGAACACGTTGAACACCGAGAGTGCCATTAGTTTTCAGATGCCTGAAGCTACCTTGAAATGCAACCAAGTAAACCAAGTAGGATATCATATGAAACTCATGATACTTGAGAAAGTTAGTAATTTGCTGATGTAAGCAATCACTAATCAACATAGCCCAGTCAAAATGCTCTGTGTCATCAAGAATTCTGGTAATCAGGTAAAACATCCAAGAACGGAAAGTGCTAGCGTCTGATTGACCAGTAACTCGGTTGAGTAAAGTTATCAAAACAGCAACTTCCTCTTTGAATTCGCCACGACCAACCTTCTTAGGCATGTTAGTTTTCTGAACTGTCAGCCATTTTTGAGCTACCTTCCTCTGCGAACGTTGATGATCAGCATCCCATATCTTCTCACAAGCCTCCAGAACCACAGTAAAGTTATCTGAACGAGGAGGAATAGCAAAACATTTTTCTATGTCCTTCGGTTTGAGACTGCAAACAACTCTCCCGTCAACTGATCTGATTTGTCGTGACGACGAGTCATAATGCTTAATGCAAGCAAGTACGAACTCAAGATCGAAAATAGTAACAGGAATAGATGCCACTGCCAGCAACCCAGAACGCCCAAGATTCCTCAACGAATTGCTGCTAACATTCTCCAAACTGCTCAGATTCACCACTGGATAAACATGATTCAGGTCCGTATCTGACGTTTTGATGAAATTATGTGTAAGAGCCGATTTGGCCTTGTAATCAATGAGATTGAACTGCTTGCTATCGAGGTAAAGTATACTGTTTTGAATAACTCTACTTGACATTTACTGAACCAATCAACTGCTGGTAGTGGCTGTGTGTCAACCTTCTCTCTAAAAAACTAAAGAAGAACTTCTCCCTCATCATCTGATAAACCTCCCACATCTTCTGACAAGAAAATAGAAATCTAAAAAAGCAACCATAGCCTCTCATCCACTTAATTACCCACAGTCTTCTGTAGCGCTTATGATATACACCACCGAGACGCGGCCGTAATGACCCCAAGGATCATAGGCACGTACCTCAACAAGATACTTGAGATGATACCTCTCCAGCTTCTGCCTTGCAGCTTTGGCATCAACTGCCGTCTTGCACCAATATATTCCAAACTGAAAAGGAAAATCGGCAGCTGGTTTATGCTTACGGCGTAAATGACGATGAACATCATGTAACTGCCTCAGGAACTCCATAAAGACTGTTCTATCTGAAGGATATCGTGGAAGCATAGCTGGATTTCCTATAAATCCATATACTCGGATATAAGTGTATGTCGAGAATTGAATAAACCAATCCGCCCAACCATCCATC
Organism: Sequoia sempervirens; assembly: GCA_007258455.2. Taxonomy (NCBI): domain Eukaryota; kingdom Viridiplantae; phylum Streptophyta; class Pinopsida; order Cupressales; family Cupressaceae; genus Sequoia; species Sequoia sempervirens. The sequence continues at coordinate 11,202 of VDFB02290713.1, forward strand.
GCTGCTCTAGCAACTGCTGAGATACGAACGTGCAACTCCCGGTCCAAATTTCTCACTGTATAAGTCAGGAAAGCCTCGTGAACATGCTTGAAGTGACATTCAGCCTTAGTGAACTCAAGTTGATCATAATAATGATAGACTTTATGAACACTAAGAATGCCCAGGGTGTTTAGTCCTCGGAACTAACCCTGATAAGCAATCAAGTACACGAGATAAGAACACATGTGAAACTCATGAGCAACTAAGAAACCGGTGATTTGCTTGTGGATAACATCGCTGATGAAGGATGCCCAATCATAATGCTCCTGCCCAGATATGATGCAACCAATGATGTAATACATCCAGAGCTGGAAAACATTAGCATGTGAATGACCTGAGACACGATTCATGAGTGTGATTAGAATCGCGTATTCATCCTTGTACTCACCACGACCCACATTGTTTGGCAATTTGTTCTTCGCCTGCTTTAACCATCTTTCTGCCATTTTGCCTTGGCACTTGTCCTCATCAGCATTGAATGCATGCTCGCACTGCTCCATAGAAATAACCAAGCTGTTCGCGTGTTGAGGGATACCAAAACTTCTTTCGACGTCCAGAGGCTTGAGACTGCAAATGACTCGTCCATCTACTAACACTATCTCACGAGTAGCAAAGTTGTAATGCTTAATACAAGACATCACGAACTCAACACAATGAACGGAGATAGGTCTGGAAGCGGCCTCAAGTAACCCGGACTACTAAATGTTCTGAATAATGGAATCTATGATCTTAATTGGATTTAAGACTGCCTTTGGCAGCACTTTGTGAAGATTCGTCTCAATTGTCCCGATGAAGTCGTGAGTAAGGACTGATTTGGTCCTGTATTCGAGCTGAGTGTACTGCATTTTGAAAAACTCGCCTGTTGACTATGAACTCGACTATGTTCTAACAAGATTTCTAGAAAGCTAAAAATAGCCTATTGAAGAGTTCTTTTCGGCAAGAAATCTGAGATATGGGTTTTGTCCAGAAAAAGATTCTAAGACAACCCAAAACGTCAGAAATGTGAAAATATAATTTCTACTCGACCATGCAAAGAATTTTCAGTTGAGAAAATTAGAAACTCAAGAACTGATGCTCTAGAGTTAAAAATTCCTGAAAATTCAAGCACATGAATTTAATTCGAGGAAGCTATATAGAATCAATCCAGATGATCAAACTTGCCAAAATTTGCCAATTTCGGGAACATGCGAATTGAAATCTAAGAGAAATTTGAGAATCAAAGAGGAGAAAGACATTTTTTTTTCTGTGCTTTTCTTCTATGAAAATCGCCCCCTGTTCTTCAAATTTGCTGATAATTGTGAACTTGAACCTGCAAAAAGAATTGTTTGATGCAATTGCCACTAAAAACTGATGATAAATTCGCCCAACCTATGAAAATTCGCCTCTGCTCTGAAGAACTACGAATTTCTTTAAGCTGGATGAGTGTTTAATGATAGGTGCCATGCTTAAATAGAAAGAATTCGCACCATAATGCTAACTGCAAGATTTAAAAACCTTGACTGAAATAAAAAGCTTTTGATTGGACCCCTTCAGTTCGAACTGAGACTGACTTGAAGTCCGGAATAAAAATAATAATAAAAATATTCATCATGCAATTTGAAAATCCAACACAAAGAGGCGCCAAATTTAGAAAATCGCCCTTTAATGCTCAAATATGCCAAAATAAATATTTAATATTATTTTAATCAGTTGACAAACCGCGTTGAGCTCTCAGATGGATTCGGCGAACTTCACTGATTTTGAAAAGTCCTCATTTGTCCTCATAGGCATCCATTTGCTCAAGATATCACGTTTTTTATTAACTTCCTACTTTGTAGCTGACTACAAAGTTACAACTGGCCATATTGAACACTGATTTCGGGGTGACTAGGTGATGCTGAGACTGAGCAGGTGTATTCATTATGAAGCCTGCAGAGCAAGGAAGAAATGTCTGTGGGAGCCATCACTGCAAAATCCATCATTTAACACCTCAAAAAATTAGGCGCCCTTGATTAAATTGATTTTCAGGTGTCAAACTTAACCATTTCTCCATTTTGCCATATGATGCTTCAAACGGCTGCTGATGATGAACGGTGAACCCTGTTGACTGGAGGATAGGCTCACTGTGTGACTAGGACTATCCCGCATCCAACGAATATACGCAAGGCACCTGAAAGCTACATTAAGGACCCCAAAGGAAAGGGCACCCTTGGCTTGAAAAGGTTCAAACTCCATTTTGACAAAAGTACAACTCTCAACCAGATGCCCTACTTTGACCTATGATATCTAGAGCTGGGGTGACCTGATTCGAGCACCACCTGTCTTAACGCGTAGCCAGAAGGACCTACGAAAGATGTCTCTAGAGGTGACAAAGCAAGAAAACTGCTTCTAAGACCTCAAAAAGAAAGGCGCCTTTCCCAGGATGGAATATACGACCAGACTCGGCCATTTTCTGAGCTTTCTTCGTTTTTCAGTATTTTGCAAAGACCTCACGCATACGAGAGTTTGCCAAATCCCGAAGGCTAACGGCTGGGCTCGTTGGATCGCTGGAGTAATTGCACACAAGTCCCATGAAGACTTCGAGAGCGAACAACTCCATCTGATAGGCCTAAAGGCTAGGCACCCCTGGCCTACAGAGGCTAGAATGTATATTTCATGTTTCTCTACCTGCTGATTTACGTGCCTGGTAAAGTCTCTGCGACGATCACTCAGAATCTCGGATTGACAGGCTGACTGGTGTGTTGCTAAGCCGGACTGGAGAAGCACGAATGTCAAGAAGACCTCATCTGCAAACTCTATCATCTCAAAGGTCATGTTACACCCCGATTGTATAGCTACTACTGCATAGGAAGTACATTGTAAATGTTTGAATCTTTCTGTTGAATAAAATAAATTGTTCTTGTGATCAATTGAATGTGTCCTAATGATTGTTTCATTATCTGATACTCCTATTGATGTAAATCTTGAATGAAAGTAGCATATTAAGTTATAGAATAATGTTGTTTTAACTTTCTACGATGCTTTATGTACAATGCCTTGGTTTTGAGCAAATGACTTCCGTTGTCATGTCATGATGTGCAGGAAACAGGTTCGTACCTCCAAGCAGAGGAGAGATATCACTTGGGGAGGAACTTGGTCGAGTAAACAGTAATGATACCAATTGGACTACACACACAACTATAGAACTGAGTAAGCTAAGTCATTGTTTTGTTAAGGGTAAGTCATCCGTAGGCTTGTTTAGTATCATTAGGAGTCGTATCTACTTCTGAATGTGTAAATAAGTGATGCTTGCCATATAATCTTATGAGTAATATTTCTTGTTAGAGGTGGATATGTGTATTTGTATATATACATATGAATACGATATGTACAAGTACCCATAAGTACATTCATGTCGATACAACGTATTTGAGCAGATGGATATGCCATACGTGTGCATATAAGTGTATTTATGAATACTTATAAAAGTAGATATATAAATATATATACAAGTATAACCCGCAACTAACGTGATGAATGAATATATATGATGACGGTATATTGCCTCAGAATTTATACATACACATATATATACATATACATGGTTACGTATAGTATTGACTGGCTCACAGTATATGTACGTATAATGTAGATGTATATACATGTATAGGTATAAAGATAAATATATTTATATATTTAATATTATATTAAAATATAAATATAATATAGTTTTTACAAATATAGATATGTATACGATATTATTTAAATTGTTAATTTAAATAATTATACATAAATATATAACATAAATTAAAACTATATTATATAAATATTTTAATAAAATAAAATATATATAGGTGAATTTAAATAAAAGATTTGAAAATCAAAATGAAATGTAAATTAACATTTTATTAAATATTCCATTGAGAAATGAGACTAAATCGAAAAAGAGAATAAAAACGTTTATCTTAAAATAACGATTTTCTCTAATATGGAAATACTTCATTGAATTGAATTATTGGGCTTCAATTTTATACTTTAAATCATTGTCAAATGCGTCATATTATTGTATTGAACTTTATTAAAATATTAATGAGTTAAATTCGAAATAAAAGCTAAGCCGTGAAAATGGCAGAAGAAAGGAAAAACGCGCAGGAAAATTGCGTGATTAGGGCCAAACGTCCGAAAACGGCTGATTGAATTCATGCTTGGCAAAAGAAATGGAGATGTGGACTTCAAAGAAACTGGGAAAAAGTCTTAATTTACACTTGTCATTTAACCTAGCTGCTAAATCGCGCATGAACCAAGAGATGTCACGTTTTTAAGAACTGAGCAAATGCGAATTGGAATAAACGTCATTGCTGTCAGATAATGGAGGTCTAAACCCTTGCCATTAAGCAACACGTTTTTCTTTTGAATCATTCCAAGCTTTGTTGGCAGCACTGGCGCCATAAGAAGAGGAAAACAGTTAAATTCACAACTCTATATAAACCTGCGAATGTCATTCATAACAGACACGAATTTACAATCAAGATATTCATATTGTTTATTCAAGAGTGTAGAGCATTTTGCTATTGAGAGGGAATTCGCCATTAGAGAGAAAGTTTTTAGTCTTATCCTGTTAAGAAAACTATTTGGTTGAGTTGAGAGAAGCAATCTCAGAGTTGAGAACAGCAGTTTAGAATTGTCAGATTGCTGTGCTGAGAACTTATTACAGAGTTAGCTGAAAGTCATTTGGTGAAGGCAAGAGAAGGAGTTACTTTTTCTCCGAAAATTCTAAAGAAAGTTCTTGGGCAGTTAGCTTGAGGAGAAGGGCTCTCATTTTTCAAAACATCTGGAAAGCTTTACCAGGCATGCTAACTCTTGCTTTTACATGCTTTCTAATATTCTAATATTTTGATATAATTCTGAATCATATTCTTGACTGAAAAGAAATGTGTCTGAAAACTGGTTTACTTAAGAATGAATAAAGAAGAAGTAAAGTTTGTAAGCATATGTTAAGTTGTGAAATAGAATGTTTTATGCATGTAATCTTTTATTGGTTTCTGCTTTCATTAGTGTACGGTTTACACTAAGCAATGAAAAGAAAACTGCATAGTATGTATTGACTCCATATATGGAGTATATGCTTGTATATAGTTACTAGATACTAGGAATGAATCGAGAGTTCTGACGACCCAGCTCCTACTTCGTTGAACGTAAACACTCAAAGTAGTGTAAGGAACCATTTAGATGTAGTACTACACTGTCAGTTCACCGTGGTCCCGAAATACATCATAGTTTGAGAATTGCCGGTTGCAAGAAAGCTAGCTTTGTAGGATCACAGCACTATGTCCAGTTGGTAGTCATTAAAGGTTACCCAACCAATCTCTTCTTCAAAGGGAGGGTGTTCATTGCAAAATGATCGTGCGGGGGACCGCATTATAAGTCCGTGGTTGGCGAAAAAGCGCCCAAGTGATGTTTCTCCTCCTCAACACCCGACTGATGATCCAAGACTTGACAGGACGAACTCCTGGACCTTCTTATTTCTATTGGTGCCAAAAGCCTCGGGCTATGTATGTATATTACTCTTCTTACTTTGTAATTTCATTTGAAATGAAATAGTTAAAAGTTGCAAAAGATGTATCTTGTTTATGTTTTTGAAAAGAAAAATTTTATCATTATGGTATTGTTCTTACTTATTGTGACTGAATTTTAAGGTTTTAAATTTTATCGTACAAGTGTGTTCTGAAGGCAAGAGAAATTTCTGAGATATGAAGTCTCCACGTAATCTCATCTGCCTCAACTGTCGGCGCTCCGGATCTCGGATGACTGCATTCGATAGCTCGTCGGATAACACTAGACACGAAAAGATTAAATGCATCAACAAGCAGGAAAGCCAAGATCTAACCCTAAGAAGTGCGCTTGAGCTCCAAAGTTGAAGAAGACTGCATACAACCTCTGAATCTTCAACTTTACAGGATCACTCACTGTGTTCAACATATGGGCCTTTTCAAAGCAATTTTGCGGACTACAAATAGTCACCCTGCAAAAGTATAGTCGCATGAAATGCTCCTCCATCGTGAAATTTGTTATGAATTTAGAATCTAAACTCTTAGACTGACACAACATTGACAAAACTCCATGGAATTGCCCAAAACGATTTACATCATTTTAAAGGTTAGACTCAATTAGCAAAATGCCTTATGAAGCAAAAATTTGGTTTGGGTACAACACAGACAACTTTCTAGAAAGAAAGTTTTCGAATCCCTTTCAAAAGACCCAAGAAAGAAAAACGGCTACATTTCGTAAATAGAAAACAGTTTTGAGTAGGGAAAAACTGATGATCTGGGTTTTGTAGATTAGGTCGCTTTGCTTCATCAGATTTTGGAAATTTTACATTTTAACCCCTCATGCAAGACATGTACACCCAAATTTTGACCTTTTTGGCTTAACAAGACACTCATTTCTTCAAAATGTATAACACAAAAAATTTAATTTTGGGGTACAACACTTCCCCAATGTCCTCCCTGTGCATTGGACCTAATTGGACTATTTCTATCAACATGTTCTAGTGACTCTCTTGCACTCACAACCATGACTTTCGCTCGTCCACTTTCAGCATCTTCTGCACTCTGATATCCTGGGGAAAATTTCTTGTCTATTTAATAATCGGTTAATCCTCAAAAGGTTCTTCTCAATAATAATTTTCTCAGATCAAAACATAAACTATTTTCACTTTTTCCTTAGTTAATAAAATGCTCAATAGGAAGCATGTCCTGAGACGTATTGTAACCAACAAAATTGCCTAAACTGGTTCTAGTGCCTTCTTGCACTGACAAGCACTCTGAGTAATTATTAGATCCTCCAATTAATATGGATAGTTCTCAGATGCGGCATGTTCCTTAGTTAATTATTTTTGAAATCTTTATAGTCATTTGCCTACAAGGTCTTGATTTATTTTAGCAAGATAAGAATTTGTTTCTTCGACGATCTGTTTTAATCTTCTTCCGGTCTTCTTGTTCTCTTATTCTCAGTGATCTTCGTACCCGTTCTTTGGATGATTCTTGACCACTTGGAATTCGGTTCTTATCTTTATTTGGTCATACAAGCATTAATCTTCAAGAGTACGCCTACAACTAGTGTCGTGTTCTTCCTCCTCCCGTTTGTTTCTCTTCATATCGTTGTAGTATATGTTGTCGCCTTTGCTCTCAGTTTTTGTCAGCCTAAAGATCTTGGAGTATGATGAAGTGACATGCGAGCAATCTCGGCAATCTGTTGAGATGGTGGTCAACCTCTAGGTTGACACTCAAGTTGTCCCAGATAATTGCTTGAGGGACCTCTCTCCTGAGAGCCTCACTCCATACATGATCCTTCACCAAGATATCCCACAAATTCACAAGATCCTTCGTCAACTCGTCTTCTCTTTCTTCGTTGGCTTGTACCGACTCTTTGGTTGGCTGACCCATTACAACACCATTATTCCGTGTATGTGATGTAGACAAGGATTCAATTTAGCAACGGCGCCAAATGTTTACTCGCTAAGTGACTTGACTGATTAACACGGAGTAAACGAGAATGTATAACAGCAAGAATATAATATATCAATTACACAAACATACAGAATATATGAGTTGTATTCATTCATCAGATAAACCATAAGTACATCATACATCAAGAATGTCTAGTCCCCGACTACAAGTGGATCATCAAATATATAGTTGGCTGATGTTGGTTGAGACACCAACCATCCGTAACGACTCATTACAACTACCCAACCGTCAAGGATTAATTTCCCGAGTACAATATATACTAATTCCTTTTGTTGTGCACAAGTATTATTTATTTATATATTTACTATTTGGCCGACTAACATAATTAATTACTTACGGTTTGGCCAACTACAACTTCCATCCAACTTGCCAATTGTCCTTGAGCAAGATGACGGATGGGTACAAGCAAAGCTTCTAAGCATATTGATAGCTAGCTAAAGCTATTAGGAGCTTCGATTGATAGTAAGAACTATTCTCCGCTCAACCCTCCACCAAAACTAGACCAACCTACAGTCTGGCAACTCATATTGACAAACCTTCTCTCACTCAAGAAACTGCACATAGTATGGAGCCTTTGCAAAGGCCACCTTCTCTCACTCAGGAGACTACACGCAGTATGGAGCCTATGCAGAGGCCACCTTCTCTCACTCAGAGACTACACGCAGTATGGAGCCTATGCATGTTGTGACCTATTTCACACATCGCCCCATTGCACATGGGGACCCTCGCCGGTTTGTTTTTAGGGTTTAGTTTTGGGTTGCATTTTCGTAAGCTCTTTTCTTTAAGTCGGAGTCCGGAGTCATCACCTGAGCCACAGAAGAGATTTCAACTCCTAATGATACGCACACAGCGTGGAAATGTTTAGAGGACCCTGCAGACGAGATCGCCTGTGCTTTCGTCCAATTTGTGTGTTCCTATTTTTTTGGTATCCATTTTTTTGCTTTTTGCTTTTTTTTGTTTTTGGCATTTAAGGCCATTTGAGAATTTACTAACCTTAGAAAGTTGCTTCATGCATTTTCTATTTTTAGAAACTGCTCATTTTTGGGTAATATACAGGTCCCATCGATCAAAGAGTCAAAATTTTATCTTTAGGCTGAAAAGCTGCAAAATCAAGAAAAAAAGCATGTAATGCATGCATCATTACACAAATTCAATCAAAAACAGATAAAAAGCTTGAAAATCTGGTAAAAAGCTTGAAAATCTGGTGAAAAGCATGAGATTATGGACTGAAAAGCATGAAATTCTGAAGAAGCCCGCCCAGCAATGAAGAGAAAAATGGCACAAGGTTCAAGAAACTCGCCCAGCAGCTGATGGAAGGATGGCAAGGATCATTGAAAGTCCGACCTGCAGATGGCAAGAAGTTCTTGAAGTCCACCCATGCCATAAGATGAATGGAAATCATGTTGGAAAGTCCGCCTTTGAGACTAATGGAATAAATGTTTCAAAGTCCGCCCATGCCAAAGGTTGAATGGCAAGCCTTGTGGAAAGTCCGCCCATCACTAGCACTTGGAAAGAATCTTTCAAAGTCCGCCCTTGGTAGATGAAAGGAAGGAAAGAATGTTCGCCCACCCCTCTTGAGCACTTGGAAAACCCTCTTGAAAGTCCGCCACAGCTTGGTAGAAGAGAGAAATTGAATTTTTGACTAAGTGTTGGCAAATGGAAAGGTGGAAAGAAAGTCCGCCCTTGGAGGAAATGATTAAATTTTTTTTGACTAAGTATGGGATGAAAGATGGCAAAACTTTCAGGAAGTCTGCCATACCTACAAGATTAATGGACAAACACATGGAAAGTTCACCTTGCTTAGGAAAATGGAAGAAGACCCTTCAAGTCCGCCATGGGATGATAGGTGAAGCGGAAATAAAATGGCAAAGTCTGAATTTGCTAGAAGAAAATGAAAGTTTGCCTAGCAAAATTTGTCTAAGGCATAGAGCATCCAAAGGAAAATTGGAAATGGCCAAGACATGAGAAAGTCCGCCCAAGGGAGAGATGATGAAATTTTTGGCTAAGTATAAGTTGAAACGGGAATAAACACATGAAAGTCCGCCTAGGCTTGAAAAGGTTGGATTTTTGACCAAGTATAAGTGGAAATTAGATGGTGAAGTCCGACTTATAGAGAACATGGTGAAGAAAGATGAAAGTTTGCCTAGTGAATTTTGTCTAAGGCATAGAACATCCCTAGGGAAATGGTAAAGTGGCCAAGACATGAGAAAATCCGCCATAGTAAAGAGAAAAGGAAAAAACCCATGGAAAATTGCCAAATTAAAATAAAGCATGGGTAAATCTAAAAAACTAAAAGAATTAAAGGTTGAGAAAATCGAAAAAATCAAAGGAAAAACTTTAATTATCTCAAAAGGTCGAACTCTATGGATAAAATTTAGATGAAGATACAAGAAATTTAGAAACTTTCCTAGACAAACTGATAGACTTAAGAGAATTGCTAAATAAATCGAAATTTTCAACTTTATAAAGCATTCAAAAATCATTATCAACTCACAAGTTCGAAGTGGTGTAGCTCTCTCTCTCCATTTCAAGGAGATAGTAATTTTTTCAAGAGTTAGAATTTTTCGAGAGTTAGAGAGAGATTTTTTTTAAAAGATAGAATTTTTTTTCAAGAGTTGAATAATTGAGGAGAGAGAAACAAAGAAAGAGGTGGAATTCTTGGCTGAAGGTCGAAATTTTCAAAAGATTGCTTGCTTTTTTCGGCAATAAAGACCAGATTTTCGAAGTTTTCAATAAGATTGCCAACCACAGAGTATAATCTCGAAGTTTGATGAATTATTTTTACATCTGTCTTCATTTTATCTTCATTAAGTTCACCAAGTGTTATTACTCAGCTTGCTTTTTTCATCAAATTCAACTTTCAACAAGCTGAAAGTTAGAATTTTCACAAGAAAATTTTAAAGAAATAATTTAATGTTTTGTGATGAGCCCTACTGGCTCTCAACTCAAACCCCAATATATTTTTAAATCTTATTTGTGTTTTTTTAGTTTTTTAAAGAATGTTTCTAGAGAGAAGTGGAAGGGACGCAGCATATAAAAGCTCATAAAATGTAAATCTGAGCTATTCCTGGCTAAAAGAAATTACAGAAAGTAATAAATAAGCTCAACAATGGATTTACAACTCATAAACATACCCGAAAGCTTCCAAATTATTTATTTAAGAAAATAAGTCCAGTTTGCCAGCCAAGATGGTGAAATCTGACAAAATTCAGTGTAAGAAGCTCCAGAAAGAAATATCCAGCCTAGAAACTGATGCAAATGAAAGATATATGCCAGACGCCAAAGAAGGTGAAGAGAAACCCTCAAAAAGGAAGGCATTTCTCCTAGGAAGTCCAACGCCCTTGCACAGAGAGCCTACGCACTTCAAGCAATAAACTCAAAATCACAACTCAAAAGGTACGGCTATGAAGTATAGCATCTGCCAGCTAGAAGGTTGCCATCTCTACAAACCCTCCTGTCTCTGATAAGAAAACCCAACAAAACTCTGATGAAGCATAGGAGAACCTCTGAATGAAGCTCTCACAATTTGCACAAATTCGACTGATCTCTCACAGTCTCAAAAGTGCTCAACATTGAAGAGATATCGTTCTCCAATGGAAGATTGCTCAAAACCCTGATCACAGGTAAAAACACAGAAGGAAACCCAAGGCAAAGTTGAAATAATCAATAATGATGTTCTCATTGCCCAAAAATGCCTTATATCAAAAAGGCACGCATTTCCAAGAAGGTGCATCTTTTTCCATCATTTAAATCTTTTAAAATATTATTAAGTCCTTTTCAATAGTTAAGAACTTAATATTTGGCACCCACTTAAATGATTAAGTGATTTAATTTTAAATCACCCTTTTTATGAATATTTAAGTGATATAAAAGGGATAAAGTCAATTTGACTTTATAAAATAATAATAAGTTAATTAATAACTTAAATCACTTAAATAAGCATAACTCCCTCAAATCTCCATAGAATTTTGTGCCATCAGAAGCTATCAACTCCTGAACTGCCAAAGCCTGCTGTGAACCAATCACTGAGCTCTAAAAACGAGAACGATCAACTCCTCCAGAAAACACCACTGACCCTCTAACCAATCCAATTAGCCCACAAGGGTCCAAGAAATAGGCTAACACTCTGCATCTGGTAACTAACTAGAGCGGGGACATCACAGTCCGCCCTCCCCGAATTTGCTTGCCCACAAGCAAACTCAAAGCCGGATGCTAACGAATACTGTCACTGTCCCAAGTAGCATCCTCTGCCGGTAGATCTTTCCACTTTACCAAGTATTCCCTGATAACCCGCCTCGAAGATGATGCTCTCTAGAATCTAGAATGGCCTCAGGTATCAAAATCAATTTCCCCTCATCATCCAGGGGTGGTAAATCAATAGGAGTCACCTGTTGTCCCAATGCCTTTTTGAGGCGCGACACATGGAACACATTGTGAACCTTACTGTCCACCGGAAGATCTAACTCATAAGCCACTTCTCCGACACGTCTGACAACCCTAAAAGGTCCATAGTATCGCGGCTTAAGTTTCTCGACGCCCTTCTTACGAAGGGTGGACTGCCTATAAGGCTGAAGCATCAAATACACCAAATCATCGATCTCGAAAGATCGCTCCACCCGCCTCTGATCAGCATATTGCTTTTGCTGATTTTGAGCTTTCTGAATGTTCTCCTTGAGTGCTCTCATGATGTCCCGGTTCTCCTGTAATAGATCACCAGCACTAGGTACTCTACTGTCACTCAGCAACAAGTCTAGAAAATTCGGAGCATCATATCCATATAACGCTCGGTATGGTGTCATCTGAATACTCATGTGATGAGTGGTATTGTAGCAATACTCACAAAGGTATAACCACTTCACCCATGCCTTCTGCTGCCCTGAACTGTAATTCCTCAAGTATCCTTCCACCCATTTGTTGACTATCTCAGTCTGCCCATCTATCTGTGGGTGGTAGCTGGTGCTCGGAGTGAGCTCTGTCCCACAAAGTTTGAATAACTCCTGCCAAAAGTTACTCATAAACCTGTTGTCCCTGTCACTGACTATGCTCCAAGGCAAATCGTGCAACCTGAATACCTCTCGGAAGAACAAATCTGCCACCTGAGTAGCTATGTGTGTAGTAGTGATTGAGAAGAAATGTGCATACTTCATCAACCGATCTACCACAAAAATGTTGTCTTTCCCTTGAGCTTTCGGCAAGCCCGTGATGAAGTCCATAGACAAGCATTCCCACTTCCTCTCAGAAATAGGAAGTGGCTGGAGTAATCCTGCATGTTCTTGCTTGTTCAGCTGACAAACAAGGCATTCCCTGACATACTGAAGAACAAATGACTTGAGACCCTTCCAAGAGAATCTCTCCCGTACCTGCCTGTAGGTCTTAAAGTAACCGGGATGTCCTGCCATAGGTGAATCATGGAATGATCTCAATACTCTGTCCCTCATCTCAGAACCTGGGACTAGAAATATCCTCCCTTTGTAAATGATAAGATCATCTACAAGTGAGTATCCATCATCCTGTACTGTCCCATCCACTATGCTAGAAGCCCACGAGTTCTTAGCATACTCTGCTACTATCATATGTCTCCAGTCCTCTGCAATCTGTGTAATGGAGCTCAAGTGTGGACGGCAAGATAATGCATCAGCAACTACATTCTGAGTGCCCTTGACATAGGAGATGTCAAAATCATAGGACTGAAGTTTGCTGACCCATTTTTGTTGCCTTTCGTTCAAATCTCGCTGCCCAAGAAAATGTTTCAGACTATTGTGATCGGTTTTAACACTGAATTTACTTCCAACCAAGTATTGCCTGAATTTGGCCATGGCATGCATGATGGCCAACATTTCCTTATCGTAGATACTGTAGCTCTGTTCAGGACCTTTTAGCTTCCTACTCTCGAAAGCTATAGGGTGTCGATCCTGCATGATGACTGCACCAATACCCTCACCACTGGCATCACAATGTAGCTCAAATGGTCTGGTGAAATCCGGCAAAGCCAAGACTGGACATGTAGTCATGAGAAGTTTGAACTTCTCAAAGCACGCCTGTGCAAGAGGTGTCCACACAAAGGCTCCCTTCTTAGTCAAATCAGTTAGTGGTGTAGCATGTCGCGAGAATCCACTAACGAACCAACGATAGAAGGCACATAATCCTACAAACCCCCTGAGTTGTGTCAATGTCTCAGGTGTAGGCCAATCGATGATAGCTCGAACTTTCTCTGGATCCATGCTGACTCCCTCTCCACTGATAATGTGACCCAAATACAAAAGCTCTGCCATGCCTAAAGCACACTTGGACTCCTTGGCGTACAAGGACTCCCTGTCAAGTATACTTAATACCTCATCCAAGTGAACCATGTGTTCCTCCCATGATTTGCTGTAAACCAGGATGTCGTCGAAGAACACCAATACAAATTTCCTCAAGTGAGGATGGAAAACCCTGTTCATAGTAGACTGAAATGTGGCTGGAGCATTGGTTAAACCGAATGGCATAACCAAGAAATCATAGTGTCCACAGTGACATCTGAATGCGGTTTTCTCAATATCCTCCTCTCGGACTCTAATCTAATGGTAACCTGTCCTCAAATCAATCTTCGAGAAATAGCAAGCTCCATGAAGCTCATCTATCAACTCATCTATCCGTGGAATAGGATACCTGTTCTTTATAGTCTTCCTGTTGAGCATCCTGTAGTCAATACACATCCTAAGTGTACCATCCTTTTTCTTCACCAAAACAATTGATGAAGCAAAGGGTGACTTACTCAGCCTAATGTGCCCCATAGCTAAAAGTTCCTTAATAGTTTTCTCAATTTCATCTTTTAAACGTTTGTGTAATGTCCCCTTCCAGTTGACATCTCTCAGTTCTTGAGATTAGCCTATTATGTGACCCTCGTAGGCTGATAGGGTGGATAGAGGGTCTGGTTGAGGCTTGGCTTGGCTTCAGTTGGCAGAATCATTTAGCTTGGCTTTCGTTTGGAGTCATTTGGGCATCATTTGCTTGACTTACTATTTTTAGTAAGTAGAGTCACTCAGCAAAGCACCCCTGCTATTTTTAGCAGTATGGTTTGGTCGTATGTTGATTCAGTCACTTATCATCTGGTTCAGACGGTTCGTCTTTTGGACCTGTTTTGAGAGAGATATTAATATTTGTTTGCTAAAATAAATATTAATTAATTAAAGGCTTATATTATAAAGTTATAATATAATTAAATATTATAACTTAAGTGACTTAAAGGAAGGGGTCGACCAACATGAAGAAGGGGCCACTTTTTAATTATTAATTATAATTAAAAGTGCGTGCAAACTATGGAAATATTAAAAGTGAAATTCAACTTTATTTAAATGATGCTTTTTGGAGAGAAGTCGACCCTCTTGAAGAATATAAGGTTTTCACTTGTGAAGAAACATCATTATGTTATGAAATCGAATTTTTGCAAATTACTTCTTCAGAGAACAAAACCTAGGGTTCCAGTTTTCATTCTGCATTGGAGAACGAGCCATCTTCAGTGTCTACAGTTTAGAGGCTGTGAAATATCAGCTGATTTATTGCCTGTCAGAGAGATAGCTTCATCCAGAAGTTATTACAGAGCCTATTCAGAGGATCCATTTGTCTAGAGATTAATCCAGTATCATCAGGGGAAGAGAAAACCATTAGCGGCTGATTTAGTTTTTTATCTGGCACCTATTTTCAAACTGTACGGAATTCTTATTTGCTGCAACTGGGGCCGTACCATCAAGTACAAGGCCGTACTTTTCATCTAGGGCAAAACGCCTTCCCATTTGGCTTTCTGACTTCATCAAATGAGGCACCTATACCTCTGGGTTCATTAGCAATCATCTGGCGGAGGGAGAAATTGATTTTATTGATAGCCATACCATTTCATCATCATCCCAGGCGGCTGCAAACAGCAAACCAGGTTTTTTAATAATGCAAATCAGCTTTGTATTTTGGTCTGCATGTTAGGTTTTCTATATTGTAATTGTTGAGGAAGAATAATACAATTAATAGCTATTGATTCCAGAGTCTATTTGTGTTAGTTTTTACCTTATTGTATTTATCAGAGGTTTTTGTATCATTTCCTTCAAAAATTGCATTTTATCTCTTTATGCAAAAAAACACAAAAAAATCAAAACACTCAAAAAACAAGCAAAAACAAGCAATTTCAGAAACAGTGAGAAAACGAGTTTCTACAGTTTGGGGTGCCGGTAAGGAGTGATCATGATAGATTTCGTGCCCTCATCCAGCTCTATGATATGCTCAATACCTCTATCAGGAGGTCTACCAGGTGGAATAGCACTGAAAACCTTTGCATGTTTGATTCAGAGTTCCTGTACATCCGGATGGTAAGAAGAAGCTTGTTGCTCCAACTGTGAAGGCATTAACTTGCACTCAGCAACCCAATCTACCATGTCGTGTCGAATCAAACGTTCCATTCTCCGAAGTGAAATTTCTTTTAGGTTGCTGTCCTTGATGGCTTTAAGAACATGATTTGTGCCATCAACTCTGAATTTCATCTCCATGTCATGCAAATTAAGTGTGAACTTTTCTATTGCATGAAGCCACTTCATGCCGAGAACTATTATCTGTTCCTCCCATGTTCACAACATAAAAATCTGCCTTAAACTCAAAATTGTTGAGTTTCAATGGCAAATCAGGAATCATCCTCTCGCAATTGAGAGTGTATCTATTTGCAAACTTCACTCGAATGCCTTCAAACTGCTGAGTTTGAATTCCCCTTCTCTCCACTAACCGTGAATCAATAAAGTTGTGGGTTGCACCTGCGTCCAAAAGAGATACGACTCTTTGACCCACTAAAATTCCACGGAGCCTAAAAGATCCCTCTCTCTGCATGCTGGACATATGAGCCTCCTGTAGCTCACTTTCTACCTCAATCTCTACCTCATTTTTTGATTTTTCTTCATTTGTGTTATAGATAGCAGCTTGCTGATCAGAAAAATCAGTCAACGGTTCTCCCTCATAAAACCATTCCATGTGCCTGTTTTTCCCTTTAGGCTTGAGGGGACAGTCATGATTGAAGTCATATGGGCCCTTACAGTAAAAACAGAGCTTCCTTATATGTAGATCATTCATTGTTTCACGATCTAAAGGGGCTGCAAATTTTTTCTTTTGATCAGCATTATCAGCCTTCTTTGGATCAGATTTGTTCTCTGTGTAGGAGGTAGAAGGTTTCGTGCCAAATTGTTTACGTGTAGTGAGCTCCATACTGCGAGCTTTCCTCATGGCCTCCTGTAAAGTAGGTGGATCAAATGCCTTTATCCAACCTTTCATGGGCTCAAAAAGACCCTCAATAAACAATATGTTCAGCCTTCTCTCTGAGATGCCTGTCACCATCACGGATAGTCTTTGGAACTCTCCAATGTACGATTCCAAGCTACCCAACTGTTTTAACTGTGCTAGATCCCTGAAGAATAGTTCAGGATCACGTCTATCAAACCTCTACCAATCTATCAATGAACTCCTAGTATGAGGTAATCCGGTCATGGTGAAGAGTAGCCATGCCATAAATCCACCAGTCATGTGCCACACCATCAAGGTGAAGTGTTGCAAATCTAATGGTATCTTCCTCTGGCATACGACGTAGTGTCAAGAATGTATCCAACTTACTCACCCAGGCACGTGCTGTGACTCTGCCACTGCCATCAAAGTTTTCTAAGGTAAGTTTATGGGTAGCCTGTCTAAGATCATTATGCTTGTATCTAGGCCTCCTGTCATTCCTGTTTCTGGTGTGTTCTCTTTTTTGGCTCATGAAACAATCGAAGTTAAGGTGATCCTTAACACTTGGAGGCAATGCATCCCATTCATCATGCATAGCCATGATGTTATCTGCAAAGTTAATTTCACCACCCTGTTCAACCTCTTCCTCTTCATCAGCATCATTTCTGATAAAAGGACATGTAGCTCTCTCAAAGGTGCATGCTGGAGCAATAATTCTGTGAGGTTCTCTATGAATACTGCCTTCCTGATCTCGATCCTGATTCTGACCTCTATGAAGTGTCAAATTCTGAACATTTGTGCTCAGCTGCTGGAGGATATTCGCCACCTGTTCTTGGCCTGCCACCATGCCCCTGAGTACATCTCTAGCTTCTCTGTCCTCTTCATTGAGAGGATTCCTGCAAGAACCTTCAGCTTCCCTATCAGCCATGTTATCAAAGTCCAATTCTTCTTCCTGTTCGTCAAACGGAAATGCTGAAAAAGGTTCAAAAGTACTTCTCTACAAACCAGGGCCCCTGCGTGAGTAGTACCTGTCAAACATGTTCTGATGAGGCAGCATAGAAACTGCTAACCCTACAGGCTGGCAGGATCAGAGCTCTGATACCACTGTGATGAGCCCTGCTAGCTCTCAACTCAAACCCCAATATATTTTTAAATCTTCTTTGTGTTTTTTTAGTTTTTTAAAGAATGTTTCTAGAGAGAAGTAGAAGGGACGCAGCATATAAAAGCTCATAAAATGTAAATCTAAGCTATTCCTGGCTAAAAGAAATTACAAAAAGTAATAAATAAGCTCAGCAATGGATTTACAACTCATAAACATACCCGAAAGCTTCCAGATTATTTATTTAAGAAAATAAGTCCAGTTTGCCAGCCAAGATGGTGAAATCTGACAAAATCTAGTGTAAGAAGCTCCAGAAAGAAATATTTAGCCTAGAAACTGATGCAAATGAAAGATATATGCCAGACACTAAAGAAGGTTAAGAGAAACCCTCAAAAAGGAAGGCGTTTCTCCTAGGAAGTCCAACGCCCTTGCACAGAGAGCCTACGCACTTCAAGCAATAAACTCAAAATCACAACTCAAAAGGTACGGCTATGAAGTATAGCATCTGCCAACTAGAAGAAGGTCGCCATCTCTACAAACCCTCCTTTCTCTGATAAGAAAACCCAACAAAACTCTGATGAAGCACAATAGAACCTCTGAATGAAGCTCTCACAATTTGCACAAATTCGACTGATCTCTCACAGTCTCAAAAGTGCTCAACATTGAAGAGATATCGTTCTCCAATGGAAGATTGCTCAAAACCCTGATCACAGGTAAAAGCACAGAAGGAAACCCAAGGCAAAGTTGAAATAATCAATAATGATGTTCTCATTGCCCAAAAATGCCTTATATCAAAAAGGCACGCATTTCCAAGAAGATACACCTTTTTCCATCATTTAAATCTTTTAAAATATTATTAAGTCCTTTTCAATAGTTAAGAACTTAATATTTGGCGCCCACTTAAATGATTAAGTGATTTAATTTTAAATCACCCTTTTTATGAATATTTAAGTGATATAAAAGGGATAAAGTCAATTTGACTTTATAAAATAATAATAAGTTAATTAATAACTTAAATCACTTAAATAAGCATAACTCCCTCAAATCTCCATAGAATTTTGTGCCGTCAAAAGTTGTCAACTTCTGAACTGCCAAGGCCTGCTGTGAACCAATCACTGAGCTCTGAAAACGAGAACGATCAACTCCTCCAGAAAACACCACTGACCCTCTAACCAATCCAGTTAGCCCACAAGGGTCCAAGAAATAGGCTAACACTCTGCATCTAGTAACTGACTAGAGCGGGGACATCACATGTTTATTGTATTCTCTTTCTCACAGGTTGATGACCACTCCCGAAGGATCATCAAAGAAAGCACCAATGAAGTTCACCAGCAAGGGAGCCCAACAGGAGACAAAAATCACGTCTAAGTGGAAGAACGTTGTGGATACAGACCTCGGACATGTGGACTTTGAAGAGTTCAAGAAAAGGATGTATGGATTAAATGGACTTATGCCCACAGCAATTGCTCGCTGAATGATGCGCAATGGAATTGTTCAAGCTGCCAGATTTCCTCCAGCAACCCAGTGTGTCGACTTGATGGTCGAATGTGCAAGACATTACAATCCGCAAGAAAGACAGATTATAGCTCCTGATGGGAAAATTTTGGCACACCTTGGGGAACTAGCTATCCAAGAGGCATTTGACGTACCTGACCATGTTCGAGCTTCATATAAAACAAAAGAGGAAGCCAAAAGAATCTTTGATGATCGGGCAGATCAATGTGCTACTCATGTCAATAAAACATGGTTGGAAAAGCCAAGTGCTTCCGCTAAGAAAATGCCTACGAGGTTGCGCAGGACAGATTTTAAAGAAGACTACGGTGATATCGTTTTGCTTTTGAACAGAATAATGGGCAATCCTCAAGGTGCCTTTTTTGAAACATGGATGTACTGCCATAAGAGGAGGAGGACAGATTTTAAAGAAGACTACGGTGATATCGTTTTGCTTTTGAACAGAATAATGGGCAATCCTCAAGGCGCCTTTTTTGAAACATGGATGTACTTCCATATCGAGGAAATCACCTCCGAAGTCGGAATGTTTAACTGGTCAAGAATGATCAGTGATAACATCCATGAGCAATTTGTCAACTTTGAAAGAACTAAATCATTCCATATGAGTTCTTACGTCATTTATCTATTGGCCAGAGCTTATAAATATCCTGGATTGATATGCAAAGGTGTTGTTGGAAATGGAGAAAATCAATTCAAAGTGTATGAATGCTATCCTCAATTGCAGCTATCTGCCAAGTCCCATTTCAAGAGAGCGCACGATGCATTCTTGATGTTCATCACAAGGATGCTACAAGGGGGAACCCATCAAAGGCTGACGCATGAAGCAAAGAGCCTTATCGGTAAATATGGATTCTGGTACATCCAATTTCCTAAATTCACTTATGTCCAGATCCAGGGGTTCACTGGGAATTCGTACAAGCTTCCTATCTACCCCACCCATAGGATGATTCTACTGGAGGTACTTAGGCAATTGGAGAATTTCCAAAATATCCAAAGGCCGAAGTAGAAAGCAGTCGTCACTTTCCCATTCTTTATCGGGAACATGGAAGAGTATTGCTCGTCTGCACAGGCAGCTGAAGGTGCTAGACTAGAAATGCAATGGTATCCATTCACATCCTACAGACCTCGAGCCAATTTTGATCCTCACCACCACATCGGAATTGTGAATGGAAGAAAATATAAACACCAAGTGGACTTGGAAGATTATTGGGCCAATGTCGCAAATGAATTTGATGTCAGGAAAAGATTGTGGTCCAGACTGCCTGTCAGCTTGATCAGAACGATAGAACTCTTCCGCGTGCCAGACCAACTGGAAGATGATGGCGAGTTTACACAGCCAAGCTTCGATGGAAATCAACCTCTTCCTCCCATGCGCTGGTCAGAACCGGAAATCTCTGACTTGGACACCTTCATGAGGCCTGTCACCAAGTATTCACAATGGTGGGCAGACCAGCAGATCAAAGACCTGCGGAAAAGGGGAGTGCCTTTGACATACACTCTGATGGGCGAATCAAAATCATACTCTTCTAATGCTAGAGCAAGTCAAGGAGATGAGCCAATTGAAAGCTCAAATCCTAAGAAAAGGAAAGAAGCGAAGGGAAAAGAAATTGCAAATGAGGGACCTTCTAAGAAGCAGCAGAGACAGGAGCCTCCTCGTTCTGCCATCTCCGCAAATGTGAATGAAATCTTAGACATTGATGAATCTCTTGGAGATATACAGATTCCCTCTACTATCCCTGTTCAGCCCGAGGACGATGAGCCTCCATCACCCACAGACACTGAGGTTTTGGAATCAAACAATGATGTTGGCATTTTGGACGATGAGTTTGAGGAAGGGATGATTTCCGCCTTGAGAGGAATCCAAGAAATCCCGGTCATGCAGGACACTCAAAGAAGAAGAAGATATCACGCAGCCAACTATTCCTGATTGGTTGAAAGAGAGATTGAAGATAAAGGAGCCTGAAAGGGTTCAAGAAGAAGAAGATGACATGACCGATTTCCTAGCCAGATTGGAAGCAGTCAGTGCAAGGAAGCCTGCCAAAACCTTCTCCACCATTCAGAGAAATGAAGCTGGGCATCATACAATCCAAGTTGCTGTACCGACAGTTAACAAGTCTAGGGAAGAGATTACTCCCCAAGAGTACGCCATCACTACTGTCGATTTAGGCCCTACCACAAAAGGGCAGGAGATGAAGGAGTTGGATAATTCTGTTGCCACTATCAAAGCCAGGCTGGAGAAGGAGATAATAAAGAAAAAAGAGTATAAACGAGAGGTTGAACGACTCAAGGAGTATATCCAACACCTAACTAAGCCTCTCAATCAGACCGCCTCAGTAGCTCCTCCACTAATGAATACTTCTCAGGAGATTTTCGAAGAGGAAAAGAATATAGCCAAGGAGACTAAAGAATGGCTAAGTGCCAACAAGCAAGAGGTGGCCATATTTGCAGAAAGACTGGCAGTGGCGTATGGACAAACTTCTTTGTTGCTCTCGAGGATTGCAACATTGGCGGAAGCATGGGATAATGCTCAGGACATTCGAGACAGAATCATTCCATATCTCAAAGTGCTTAAAGGAGTGTTGAAGCATGAGCTGGTCAACAGAAAAGTAATCACACCAGGTGCAGCTTATGATTTCAGCAGTTGGTACATGACATTGATCATACGAAGTGAGATCATAGAAAAGATAAAGGCAAATACCATCCGAATTGAGGAAAAGACAAAAGAAATTCGGGGGAAGATTCTAGCTATGGCTGCAGATGCGCTTGAAAAGGACACTATACGAGCAAACAACCTGCAGTTTGAAAACCTGAAGAGCAAAATGCAAGATATCTTCTTCGCCGCTGGGCTTGTCTGCAAACAAAATTTGACTAAGGCAGCTGACTTCTTGTTCATCTTTCGCAATTTCCAGCAACAGGAATCAGAATGGGAAGACACTTTTGCCGAATGCTCGGGTGATCTCGATCTGCTGGAATTCAGGGTCAATGCACTGCCACCTGTCACAATCGAGGAGGTTGACATGATAGTTTCTAAATTCATCCAGTATACTGCGACCAAAAAGGATAAGGATGCACCTCCTCAAGAATAGCTCTTCACTCCAGTTCACTGCCTATTATCTCATTGATTACTAATTGTGTTTTTGGAAACCCTAATTAGGGTTGTTTATTTTTAATCTCGGCCATTGATTCCGAATTAATCTTGGCTGTTCATTGTACTCCGGGAACTCTATATAAACCCACTCTTTTTCTCTCATTTGATATAGAACATAAGATAGACAAAACATAACAGAGATAGATAGAATAGAAGGAGAAGACGTAGAAAGAAATAGAGCTTAGATAATAAGAGAGAAAGAGTTTATGAAATTCTTGCAAAAGACTATTTTGATAATGAAGTTCATGATGCATGAGATGCTTTGAATCCTTTTATTGTTGAATGGTTGCATGGTTACATACTTCTCTTCCTCATTGAATAAGAATTTCTTTTGAATGTATGTTAGTGGAATGATAGATTGATAGCAAAGATTGGTGAAACTTAGCTCATACTTTCTTTGAGTGGATGCTTTTCATTCAATGTGTAAAGTTGGACTGAGCTTTATTGTGGATGCTTCGACGTTTACTTCGAATAATGTTGTTCCATTGATGGTATTGTTCGTGGTAAAGAAACTTTAAGCACAAATCCCAGAAGATTGCACTTGCTTTGTGTAGTTGTTGTCTAGCGTGGCGAAACAAAGTATTGTTTATTTAGTTTCATTCAATCCTCGCCATCTCTTGATTTCATAGGAATAGCATAGGACTCCTAAAACCTTACTCTCTTTTTTTTCATTTTTTTTTTTATCTAAAGTTAGAAAATTCCAAAATGATATGGCATTCGCGTCTTTGCTTTTTCAGAGTAACTTACAAAAGTAAATCCCTATTGTGCCCCCACAAATCATATCAACCACAGAGCTTATCCACACTTAACGGAAACATTGGAATTGCCATATGATCTTTCTTGCAATCTTAGCATACGAGGTAGTTTTTCAAGAGGGGATATAGCGTCTTTGACACTTTATTCTAGAATGTTTGTTGTGTCATAAAACACGCATCAACACCACCCTCGGAGGCAAAAGAACAACCTATACAGCTATCTCAGGACTTGCCTACCTAGGAGGACGATTCTAGTAGTTTGGAGGAAATCACCATTCAGATTACGAAGCCAAATCCATAGGACCCATTGGGTACCATTCAACGATATGTGCAGGACATGGAGCCAACAGCTATGCTTATGCAAGAGGTGGTTGATATTGCCAAGCAATTGGACACCACACACTCTCCTCTGGTGTTACAAAAAGCTCACCGGATTTTACAATTCATGGAAGTAGGTTGCCAAGAGGAGTTTAATAGAATCTTCCCTTCTAAAGATTGGCACACACATGAGATTCCTGAAATGAAGGCAACATGGCAACCAACCAGAATTGCACCTTCCTTCGAAGGGAGGGATGGCAAAGTACTTGCAACTCTGTATGGTATGGAGTCTACCTTTCAAAAGGTTTTCTATCTATTACAACAAAATTTAGCTTCCCAAACCAACTCATAGAGCGTGTGGATGAATCTACCCAAATTTTGCAAAAGCTACGAGAAGCAATAGATGAGCAAACTCAACAATTTCAAGATCAGCTTGCCCAATAGACACATCTTACCGAAATTGAGAGGGCCAGAGTCTCAAAAAGAGACAAGGAGTTGTCAATAAAAGGCCAGAAGTTGGTGGACAAGGGTAGCCTTCTTGTAGAAAAGGACAAACAGCTTGCGGAGTTACAAAGTGCCCATGAGAAGACCCAACGCCAACTCACTAAGGTTGTCCAACACATTAAGACCACTCATGAATGCAAACTATTGGCAACACATCACCTAAAGTTGCGTACGGAGGAGGCCTATCGGCTACATCAGAGCATTGCTTCCCAATCTACATCTACATCAGTCCATACTTCAAGGCCATCCTCTCAACCAGCCCCTTAGTAGATGTTTAGTTGTTTTTGTTTTGTCTTCTAAATTTTGTTTTTCTATCGTCTAGAAGACGACTTTATTTTTGGGGGGGCCTGATGTAGTTAGCCAAATAAAAGAATTCTATTAGTTGCTGTAATCGGCAATTATTGCACGGTTGTGTGCGATTGATAGTTACCAACAGTTGATAGTTCTCAACCAACCGTCAATCACTTTAAATATTGGCATTGTATATGAAGAAAGGGACTGCATGGATAGATATTGGATCATTTTGTAAAAGCTTATGAATGAAAAATATTGATACTTTTTTTGGAATTGTTGTTATGTATTAATTATAGTCCTAGTATTTACTCTATTGTTTACTCTTTCAATCAAGTAGAATTAGCCAATAAAGGTCTTCCCTTGTTTCTACTGCTTTGTAGGGTTCTCCCCACACTTCCATTTATAATTGTACTAATTTGAGGGTTACTCTTTTTGGGTTAAGCCCCATATTCCAAATTTTCTCTTTTTATTTGCTTCATGTCAACAACACTTTTTGCCCTAATACTTTCCTATTGTATGTGATGTACGTTCCAGTCCCTTTGGTCTTTTTGGGTCATTCGTAGACTGAAATGTCTCCAAAAAGTTTAATGGCAAAACCCCAAGATTTTTTCATTGAAACTGGGATATGACAGCCAATATTAAATTTAAAAAATGTAATTTTCTGATTTTTGAAATAAACCCTAACTGCTGCAAAACTCAGAATAAACCCTAGGTGGACCAAAAATTGCTCAAAAACCCTTCAAAATATTTTATTTATCTCCAAAAAGGAAGAACAGCCTTTTGTAACGCCAAAATACAATTTAAAAAAAAAAAAATCAATTTTTTTGCTCACTGCAGAATCCGTACAACCATACGGCTAGGGTTTTTTTGCTGTTGTGTGGACAACTGTAGATGTTCCTGCTATAGTATGGCGGCTGGAAAAATTATGAATTAATTTTCTGCTGCTTGAAACCTTAAAAATGCCTCTTTGCAAACTTTGTACTTGTCTACACTGTATATGATGCAGGTCTGGTATGCTATACAGCCACTTAGGAAAGTGTACAGCTGGTTGACTTTGCTCAGATCTGACCCCCCCTACTGAATATAATGACTGGAAGGATTCGAACAGCACTGAAACCCTTAACACCTTTGAAGGGTATTTGCTTGCAATTCAAATTAGGTCCTTGCTGAAATAAGTTTGAAACCTTGAAAATCTGCAACAACTCGGATTGGAAACAAGGACTTTCGTCCTTGATCCAAAATGTGGAATCCAAGAGGGTTTTTGTCCTCTAGAATTCAAACATACCAAGATTTTTCGTCCTTGGATGCCCTAGATTGAACAAACTACTCAAATCTGAAAATTGGATGCAAAAAGGTAACTTTGTCCTTGCCAAATGAAGATAGACATCCTTGATATACCATTTTCAAATTGGGCCCTTGGGTTCTAAATTTCCCTTAAGTATTTAAAAATACTTTTTAAAATTTTAACTTATTTTACTTTAAAGTATTTAAAAATACTTATATTTTAGTACTAGTGTTTAGAAACACCTTTTATTTTAATTAATAATAATATTATTAAGTTGCCCTTAAAGTAGGAATTGTCAGGGCCAACTTAAAAAATATTATTAATTTATTTTAATCTGAAAAAGGTAACATGACATGGACATTAATATATTTTCTTTCTTTCTTTCTTCTTTATTAGTAAGAACTTTGTATTTCCTAGTTGCTTGCAAAATCCATGTTGTGTTCTCCTACTATCAAATTGCATTATATAAAAGGCATCTTGATTGATGCTGGCAAATCAGGTTGCCTGAGTCATGCAGATAAGGCTAGCACTCAACAATCCATATGCCTCTTGTTGCACTCATTTCTTTAAAATAGTCTCTTTAAGATAATCGTTGTATGAAAAAAGTTTAAGACCTTGTTGTTAATAATTGTTAAGTCTGATCACAATGATATTCTAATTGCAATTTATGATTTTCAAGATGTCTCTAAAACTCGTAAAATCATGTTGCCCTATCAGGTTACTTGGCCTTGCACTAAGACCTAGAATAAACCAATAGTATTGGAGTTCCAACTCCAAACCATATTGGATTGCTCAAAATTTATTCTAAGGATATCATAGCCTTTAAAATATTATATGGCTGTCTAACAAATATAATTACACTCTAGACAGTAAATTGTTTGCTAGATGAATATGAAAAAGTATTGTGAAATTTAGTCAGAATGAGTTATAGTAATTGGTGCACCATTTGAACCTTTCCACATTTTACTTTTCATATTCTAGTCAAGAACTCTACCCACAGGGATGGCTCCAAAGTCTGCAATTTATTTTTGCTTGCTTTAGCCATTGCAAGCCACAATTACTATCACACAAATCAAACTTCATGCAAATGCCCATCTCCACCATATCCTAAGCAAGGCTACAATGAGATAATGAATTGTATCCATTTGTTGCATTTGGTATGCTTCTTGGATGAGTGAATTTAATAAAGTGACACAATCTCATCAATGTCTCTTATTCCCATATTAAAATGTCCTAGACTAAATTTGCAGTTGATCACTTTACAATTCTCTCAGTTCTAGTTAAAAATTCTTTGATAATCTTATCTTTTGTTCATGCATTCTTTTAAGTATTACTGTTCTATTATCATAATTCTATGTTTATCAGTACTTGTCGTGTCTTTTATAAGTCCATTGTTTCTACTTTAAATTTTCTCATTCTTCACTACTTTTCTAGCATCTGATCTTTATCATGCAAAAAAATGAGGGGTATGAAATAGATCCTGATAGCTAAACTGAATACAATCCTCATATTTTAGCTCTCTGTCATCACCTCTATTCCATTGTCTACTTTGTTAAGTTAAATATAACTGCTTCCTCAAGACATAATGTCATATCACCACTATCAGCATCTAACGACACTAAGTAGTTCTCTCTTTATGATATTTATAGAGAGGCTCAAATTGTTATCTGGGCTTTATTGTTCACTACTAATCTATATATGGGCAAGATTTAAATTTTACACATCATTTTTAGCATTGAGTCCTTGGATTGGATAAAACCCTAATATTAGATTCTTGGAGTTTTACAGCCCTTAGATTTCATCTTTTAGGTATCGCCTGAGGCCTATACAGAGCATTTATCAAATAAAATTTTGAATATAAAAATTAAATTTGCAGAAGAAAATGTTGAGGGGAGTAGATACAAATATTTCCTTTCATCAATAGCACAAGTTTTCTTTCGCAAAATCTTCTTTTCTAGGGGTTTACAGTGTTGCATAGTGTATTTCATATATTTATCTACAATTGGAAAGGTCAAGCATTTTTTGCAAATTGCTTGATTAACTCCTAAATATGTCACAGGTTTATCCAGAAATCTACTTTTTATTTCATGGACTATGGAAGACTTAATACTCTTTATTTCTATTAGTAAAGTGTACTCTCAGGGACTTACTCCTTAAATTTATTGAGATAACATTTTAAAGCGGTCATACAGTGGCTTCCAAGTCTGTATTAACAAAAGGGATGATTTGCATAAAATATAAAAAATAAAACATACATTGTAGGAGATTCCACAAGAACATTGAAAACCAGTCTCTGCCTCCACAATTGCACGAATTTCAGCTACTAAATGACTTCCAACCATAAGAAGATTCCTTCCATCAGAAGAAATACCATGCAACTCATTCTCAATCCCTGAAATAATCTTGCTAACAGAAGCACTGACCCCTTCACATTTGCTTTCAGAAGCTGAATATGGAATCAAGTGTCCAAGGTTGCATCCTGTTGAAGTAGTTTCATCTTCCATATGCTCCTTTCCAAATTCTTTTACAGATTCAAAGCCTATTACAAAACCCACAAAGTGGTTGGGAAAGGACGCTAATGCAGCACGCTTTTTGGTCTCAGATGTGATATCTAGACCACATTCATCCAATCCTGACCTGTAGAGTGATCCCATGTAAACATATCACACACATAATGCTTGCCAGTATTATAAACAAACATAATTTGATGCTGCCTACACAACTTGCTTTTACAAGAAACATAAAAGAATCCATAAGAATGTGTACATCAATTCAATGACTACACATAAGCACCTTTCTAGGGTGCCAAACCTCCTGAGCACATTCATTATCTCTCTGCTAGCTGCTCTATATGGTGTAAGATCTTCCCCATTGATCAAGACTATGTCAGGACACCTGTTAAATCAAAAAAAAACAGGTGATGGTTCTCAATCAAAGCTTTAAATTGGAACATCACAAAAATCTGGAAGTGGTAAAAGGTGGGAACCACAATCAAAATGACAGCCACACAAATCATGAAATGCTGGCATACAAACCACTAACCCCTAAAACAAAAGGACATAAGGTGACCTATATTCTACAAAGCTGTCAATTTGAAAACAAGTATCCAACAGGCAACAAGATGGGCTAAAAGTACAGCCCAAAATCTCCGATGATATTTAATCAAAAAGAATAAATGTTTATCTTCAATGGAGAAAACATATAAACAAGAATTGAGGCTTCATTACCTAGAAGTACAATCAGAAATTTCAGCACCCCAAAAATGAGAGGTGATCAAATTATGTAGGATGATTCATTACAGTTTTTTATATCTCTATAGCTTTCAAAGTAAATCTTGCCAAACTAAATATGTTATTGCTGGAACACAGCGTGTTTACAATTTGTGAAAAGTAAAATTAATAATAGTACATTTACATAGGAAAGAGACCTCCTTCAATGTACTCCACACAAGAAATGGACAAACTTGATCATGCCAGCAATGCGATGACTCTAATTAGATGAAAAATAGAGGCACTCTAAGAGTCTTGAAATATGTCTAGGAATCATGCGATATAATTGAAAGAAAAATATAGAAGACCCGGCAGTTCTTAAGGAACGTGATACATGAAAATACTAAATAGTAACCATGCATTTTTCATTATCCATGCAGCACCTCTTTTTCTCTCTAAGGATGTTGCAGAGGTTAACACAAGATCAATAAGGACAAACTTGTATCATGCCAGACAATGCGGCCCATGACTCATAATTAGATGAAAAATAGAGGCACTCTAAGAGTTGAAATATGTCATAGGAATCATGAATATAATTGAAAGATTAAATTATAGAAGACCCGGCAGTAATCGTGATACATGAAAATACAATAAATAGTAACCAATGTACTCCATGGACAAACTTGATCATGCAGCAATGCGATGACTCCACTCTAAGAGTCTTGAAATATGTCTAGGAATCATGCGATATAATTGAAAGAAAAATATAGAAGACCCGGCAGTTCTTAAGGAACGTGATACATGAAAATACTAAATAGTAACCATGCATTTTTCATTATCCATGCAGCACCTCTTTTTCTCTCTAAGGATGTTGCAGAGGTTAATTCCTTAAAAACAAAAATTAGTGAAAATCCCTGTTAACAGGCCTTGAGCACAGATCATTAAACCCCATAAGGTTTCTTGACAAAGCACAAAACAAAAAAACACAGAGTGTCTCCAATTCATTCACAAGTAGTGGCATAATTTTATTGTTTTTGAACAACAGACATTGGCTGGAAATCCAATTTGATGCCCACAAAATGGCCCATGTTAGCTTGTACATATTGAAGATCATCTATATTAGCCTTTTGATGTTCTAGAAGAAAACTAGATCAGAAACAAGGCATCCAAAGATTCCAAACAATATAGGGTGCTCATTATTGCACAGAGCTTACAAATATTTGTTCAGTATCTCCTAAAAAGTAAAATGTGCATATGGAACAGATATTTGTGAATGAGTATCATATTACAGATCTGTGAATAATCCATACCCTAATTCTGCCTTTAGCTAGACTTTTCCTCACATTTTTGGCATTAAGCTATACGAAAATGATCTTGAAGCACTTCAGTCCCTTCTGTAATCTGACCAGTTGCCCCTCCTACAATTTCTGCCACACAAATAGTGGCTTTCAGCAGAGTCATAATTCCATAGTTACCAGGAGACTCGTACCCTGACCCTTGGTACTCGTCTCCTGCACTAGAAACACATCCCTGTCTAAGATACCTATATGGAGACGTCTCCAGACATTAGGAGACTTCAGATAAAGTTCCTCTGTGTCTCCTATAAGCATCCCTTGAAAATAAGGAAACTTCCAAATGAGATTTCTCAGATATGTCACGTAAATTATGTTGGATTTTCTTGAAGTGCTGATATGTGGTTGACAAAAGTTAAATGAACTAAACAAATACACTAATAGACTTGTAATTTTCTATTTTTTTCATATATGTATACATATATACATATACATATATATATATATATGATGGCATGTGTGTGTGTGTATATATATGTGTGCGTATATTTATGTGTGTATATATTGTTGTCCCTAATTTTTAACTTGTTAAAAATTGGGATAACCTATTTAAATTTTGAATAAAATTGAAGATTTTCTCTACTAAGGCATGTTTTACAAGGTGCAGAGGTTGAAAAATTTCAGTTTTAGATCTATGGTTCCCTTAGATATCCTTTTTGACTCACTTTTGTTCGTTTTCATAAATTTCTGAGTCATTTTCATTATGTTTTTGGTCAATTTCGGGTTTCTGGGACATCTCTGCAAGTAAGGGATTTATTTTCTTATTACAAGTTTGTAATAGGAACTTTTTGTCTTCATTATAAGTGATAATAGGAACTTTTTACTTGACTTGCAAGTATAGAAACTTTTGTTCATGTTACAAGTTACTTTTTAAAAAAAGTTACTTGTAATATGTTTTAAAAAGTCCTATTTCACTTAAGGAACTTGTAATGAGTTAAAAAGTTCCAATTTGAGTTATTTGTCATGTTTTTAACTTGTAAAGTACTCTCAAAAGCCCAATTTCTTCTTTTAGTTGAATTTTAACTTGTTTTGAGTCTTTTAAAGTCTGATTTCTCCTTTATGTGATAAAGTTCACTTGTTATCAGCTTAAAAAAGCACGATTTAAGTGATTTCACTTAAAATCACTTGTAGAAGACTTTAAAAAGCCCAAATATCACTTGAATAGCTTGTAATGAACTCAAAAAGGTCCGATTTGAGTTATTTCACTTAAATGAACTTGTTTTTCTCTTGAAAAAGCCCGATTTTGAACAAGGTTGATTGCTTTACTTGTCCTGAGCTCTCAAAAACCCGATGCCATCCATGAAGAGAGCAGTTCGAGTTCTAGTTTGCTTGTCTACCTCATTCCATGGAGATTTTGTAAATCCATAAGCTTAAAAATCAGATTCTCGGCTGCAATAAATTGAGTCATCTTCTTTGGCTGAGTTAACTTATCACGCCTAGGGTTTTTCTTCTACATTTTGGATTATAAGCTATTGTTGCAGGTATGGTTCTTTTTATTTCTTTTATATTCCAGTCTTTTCTTTTTTTTTATTTCTTCTTGGGTCGCCTTTGTTTGTATTTGAGTTTGCATATGAAATAACACTTTCAGCAAAAACACGTCATTCATTCGTTTTTATTCTTCATTCACACGCCCTTTGGAAACGTGTTTTCATTATTCCATTTTGCCTCCATTCAAAAATGTGATTCGCATTTTATATGCCTTAACCTTCATTCCAATGTTTTTCCTTAAAGAAGAAAACGTCTTGTATAAAAACGCGTTTTTCATTATTGGGAATGCATTTTCTTCATTTGCAAGACATCTTTCCTCCATTTCTTTCTTCCATCTCATTCGTCCCTTTCATTCGCCCTTCATTCCATATGGATTTCTTTCCCTCATTCGCCCTTCACTCATTTTTCATTTTTCAAACACTTTCAGCTGTAAAATGCGTTTTTTTTTTTCACTTTACCATTCATTTGCATTTCCATTCATCCATTCATCTTCGCCTATTTCACCTTTCATCTCCTCTTCATTTCACCTCATTCACATTTTACCATTTCCCCATAATCTCATTACAATTTTCTGCAATAGAAAAGAGAGAAAGAGCAAAAATGATGTCCTTGGTTAAAAATCGGGTTTTTATAATCAGATTGCAAGTAGGAGATTTTGACCAAGATTACAAGTTGAAATGATAACTTGTAGTTGCCCTTCACTTTTCCTACCTTGCACTTTATTCACTTGCAATATGTCTCCAAAATCTCGATTTTACACCTTACTTGCAGCCAGCATCCAAAGTCCCGAAATGCTTCAAAAGTGCCTAAAAATCGAACTTTTTGGACTTAATTGCAATTACAAGTTAAAGGTTTTGACTTGCAGTTTTCAAAGATGTAAACCAAGTTTTCCATTTTCCATGAAAAGCATATGTCGCTTCACTTGCAATCAGCCTTCCAAGATCCGAAATGAGTTATAATCCTCATTTTCTGCCCTCATACAGCAAGAAAACCACTCTAAGTTTGAGTCTTTGCCACGTCTACATATGTTGATGTTAATGATGTCTTAATTTTATGGTGTTTTCATCGCAGCCTTGCAGATTCTTGTTCAATGACAGAGGAACTAGCTTCTCCACCAAATAAAAAGATGAAGTACAAATTTGATAAATATCAGAATGAGATTTCTCCATCTCATGTGGTCTCAAACATCGAAGAAATCAAAGATACGGAGATTGGACATGTTGATATGTCTGAGTTTCTTAAGAGAACTGAGAAATCAACTTCACATGATATGCAGTTGTTGCTGAGAAGTCATATCCATTTGGTTTCCTTTTTTCCTGTTGCTGCCCTAGAACCAAAGTTTGTCCTTGCATGTGCAGCTCGCTTTGACAAAGAATCCAGAACTATCAGAGATGATGATGGTAATGTGGTCATTAGGCTTGATCCAGAAACCATTAATAGAATTTTCAGAGTTCCAGATGCGCCTATGTATTCAAACATCTCAATAAAGAGTGCTCTTGATCACTATGAGCAAAAGAAAGCAGATTGTGTACAACATATCAACACTAAATGGCTTTTAAAGCGTCGAACTGGTTTGTCTTGGTGGCCCAAGCTATACCGGTCTGAATTCAAGGAAGAGATTAATGATATAATCACACTTCTGAGCAGAATAATGGGGTTAAAATTCTCTAATGTTTCTGAGAAGTGGATGTACAAGTTCATAGTGGTGATAAGAAAGGCATAGCATCCAATCTTTTGGGGTGAGGTAATCAATGATAGTTTATGCAAGCAGCTTGCACAAGTTCCTACTACGCTCACGTTCTACATGAACTCCTATTTGGTCTACATAGCAACTTCATTGAGACAATTTTCAGGCCTTTCTACCAAAGGTGATAGATCCTTAGTACCAGGATGGGAGTATTATGATCAACTGCCTTTGAGACCAAGTAGAATTCATTACAGGAAAGTTCAAGATGCATTATTTGGACATTTCATGTGTCTTTGACAAGACCTTACAGAACAACAAAGTATCTGAGCCTTCCTGGAAGAAGGTGAATGAATATGGTTGTCTCTTTCTCCAGTTTCTCACTTTCACTAACATGAGAGTTGGTTGTTTTGAAGATCAGCCGTACATGCTTCCAAGATATCTGACAGACAAAATCATTTTAATGGAGCTTGCAAGGCAGTTGATGACAGTACATGCACGACAAGCTGTACAACATAAAGCTAGAGTAAGCATCTCTTCTTATAATCCATTGCAGATTGGGAGATACTCTTTGACAACTACCTCAAAGGCAAAGGCAATGGAAACTGAAATTCAAGAGATCAAATTGAAAAGATTCAAGGCAAGAGCGGATTTTGACTACAGAAGAATGAAAGATAAGATAAAAAGAGCTTTCACACATGTACATCGCATTGAAGATATCTAGGTGGATCTTCGAACAGAGAAGGACATCCGCAGGATGGATTATTGCAGGCTCACAATTGAGCAAATTGTTGATCTTAATCTGACCTTGATCCCAGAAGGAGTGATTGATGATGGACAAATTATAGATCCAGAGTATGAGGAACAAAGGGTTGCTAACGCTTCTATTCCAGCAATACAGTGGTCTCATAAGGAATCTAGTTCTATCTTTAACAGATTCCAATCAATTTTGGAAAATACTAATTCTTGGCTTAAGAGTATAGGTGCTAAAACCATAAAAATTAGAGTTAGTGATGATGATGATTCAGCTGGACCTGTTGGACTGAAATCAGAAGTTAGAGACAAATCTAAGGAAGGTGCTTCTTCTTCAGGAACCAGAATTAAGTTAAAGGTCAATCGTGCTGTGGAAAAACCTTTGGAGAAAACGACATTAAAAGGGAAGGAAGTTAGAGAGACGCAGATCCAAATCATTGATCAGCAAAAAGAAGATATTCTTGAATCTCCTACTGTTCTAAGTATAAGGTCTCCTCATATTGATGTTGCACCAGTGTCTATATTATCTCCTATGTCTCAAATTGATAGTGATGTTGATTCTTTCTCAACGATTTTTGTTTCTTCTATTGCACCTACAGAAGTGGCTCATCATACTTCAATTACATCAGCATTGAACACTTCTATGAATAACATGCATAACAGTTTGGAGAATGTTCTTGATGCAAATCCAATGTATCCTATGATATCAGAGATGGTACTTCCAGAGATAGATACATCAGCAGCAAGTTTTGATTGTTTTATGGCTGATGCTAATCACAATATGCCATCTAAGCAAGCTCTTGTTGCAATTCAAACCAAGGCTTCACCTAGGATGACCACTATGGCACAGAATGAGTTTGTTTCTACACAAACCACGGTTGTTGTTTCAGATGTGAATACTTTGGATCTTCCTCCATGGTTGAGTTCAATCACTCTAAAGAGGAAGAAACAGGCAATCTCTCCATATGTGTTTGATTTCCAACAGCTAAAGAAGTCTAAGCCAAAGGTTGCAAAGAAAGCCAAAATGGTTTCACGGGTGGTTGTGGACAACAATAAAATGAAATATGCAGAAGTAGCTGAGCCTCTTTCAGACAAGCCACAAGAGAAGATGCAGGTGTCTGATTACAAATTCACCAGGATAGAGTTGGGAAAGCAAACTCACGCCAATCTAATGCAAGATGCCCAAAGTTCTGTAACAATCTTAGCACAAAGTTATGATGAACTCTTGGCCAAGAAAGAAAAGATGAAAGAGGAGAATGCACATCTTGTTTCAGTTATTCAAAAGATTACCAAATCTTCAGAAATGGTTGATTCATTGTCTTCCTCTATTTTTGAAGAGTCTATTAAACAAGTTGAAAAAGCTGGACAAAAAGCAAGGGCAGTTGATTCTTGGGTTGATTAGTTGATAAATCAGAGTACTCAAGTGGTTAAAAAGGTTCTTGATGTGATGGTTAATGTAAAGATAGTAAAGCTAAAAATACACCAAGCTTCTGACACTTTCAAACAAAGCTTGGAATCTATGGAAAGTGATTTGAAGAGTTGGTATGCTTTGAATGAAGAACGTTTGGAAGTCTTATGTGCCAATGCAATAATACCACACAGAGAAATGTATATTGAGACTGAAGAGCTCCTATTGAATAAAACATTAGTATTCAAAGAGCTCATTTCAGATATACAGGCTGCTCAAGAGATAGTAGTTGAAGCAAAACAGGATATCATTTCAAGCTTTGAAAAAGAATCTTGCAAACTAGAAGATCAAGACGGTGAAGTACTTCCTGAGAATGCTATACTTTCAGCATTAACAGCAAAGTTTCATCAGGAGTTAGAAGCTGAAACCTTCACCGTATAGTCCATCAGCAGATTTGTAGATCATCATGCATTTCTTAATAAGATGCAGATTACATTGGAAGAGCATCCATTGTCGGTCATTAGATGTTGTGAACCATTATCAAAAAAGAAGTTGTTGCCAAAAACACTCAAAGACCAAATCCTGATGAACTGCAGAATTCCATTCATAAATTTCAATGTTTCAAGCATGGCCATGGAAATAATTGAAGTTTTATTTTATTTTCAGTTTTGTTCCTTTTTGGACAAATTACATGTAAAGGCAGAAATTGTAATTACATGTAATCAAATTACAAGTCAAGATAAATTAGGACTGTAATTTGGAATAAGTCAATTGCAAGTAGTTGGTGGTTGAGAGAATTTCTCAAGTTAGTTAGGATCCTCCCACCTTTTTCTCATGACTTCTCTCCTATAAATACTTGAGGGGGTCCTTTGTAATCATTATCTTTTTGGCAATAGAGAGAACTTCGTAGAAATTTACAGCAAAGAAGACTTTGTGCTTTGTGTATGTAAACCTGATTTTCAAGCAATACAAGGAAAGGATATAAGGTTTCAAACTTTGTGTTGAATCTTATTGAATATTATTACTGTGTTCTTATGTCATAGTAGTAAATTTTGTGAGTTTTTCTTGAGAAATTGTGGAGCTGTTGTGGAAAGACTTTGGTCTGATTTCTTGTAGTCTTTGTGCTGCAAATTTGAAAGACTGAATTAGAGATAGGTGAATC
Organism: Sequoia sempervirens; assembly: GCA_007258455.2. Classification (NCBI taxonomy): domain Eukaryota; kingdom Viridiplantae; phylum Streptophyta; class Pinopsida; order Cupressales; family Cupressaceae; genus Sequoia; species Sequoia sempervirens. The sequence continues at coordinate 47,927 of VDFB02290713.1, forward strand.
CATAAAGAGATATAATATAAGACTTTGTACTTATATTATTTTTCTTATTTTCAGCTTAGAAGTGCATCTAAATAAAGACTTTGTGCTTTATTTTGCTGCTCAGTTTTATATTATTGATTAACGGAAGTCATATTGCAAAAGGTTGATAGGAAGATAAGTTGTGAAGACTTTGTGTTTCAAATGATATCTACCCGTCCCGGGAAGCAACGAAAGACTTTATGCTTTCAGGAAACTTTGCTTCTTTCAAAATCACATTAAGCTCGCTCTCTATGTAACTATTATAGAATAGTTAAATAGTAGAAATTTTCCCTTTACTATTTTGGATTTTCTTTCTTGAAAGGAGGAAAGATTAAACATCTATTCTTAAAAAAGAGAATAGGATGAGTAACACCATGAATTATATCATAGAATTAATATAGTCTACCATTTTCGCAGCAAATAGAATAATAAATCCGAGGGGGAGCCTTCCCTCATACAAATAGGAGAAATTTATTCCCACACACTGTGGCTGAAACCACCATTTTGCTAAACCTCACAAGTTTGCAAAATATTCAACCAACATATATATGTGTGTATATATATATCCGTCTCCAAGTACCCGTCTCCGACCGTTTTTTAAAATGGTGTACCAGTACAAGTACCCATCTCCTAGTAACTTTGCATAATTCTCTGTCAGATCTAGCATGAAGCAGTTCAGCCCCTTTGCAATAGCTCTATTACAATTCAGCTGCTAGATTTTTGGCTTCTAACAGGTTGGTAATAATGATTTTCTACAGCCATTTAACAGGAATTTTAGGACAATATAAGCAGAAACAAGAACATCTTGACTAGGTTTATGCAAAGAATACACAAGCATTATTAGCATTTGTCAGGTGTAAGTAGAATGTAGACCTGATTTTAAGATGTAGTCAATACTTGGACAAGTCTGATAAGAATTTTGGAGGTTCCCAAATGTCTGTGATTAATGCTCTTGGTTAGAAAGTCTAGAGATTGCATTATAATAGTATTTCTGTATGAAGTATTAACAAACATTTTAAATGTTCTTAGCATAGAAGATTCTAACCATAATATAAATGAAGGGAAATAATAAATTAATAAGTTAATAAAATATTTTAGCAAGCATCAACCCCACACATTCAATGAAAAATACCTTAATATAACAAACTTAACATGACTTTCCTAATATTAAAAAATACCATCTGATCACAGATCTGAATCATGTCATAAAATGTATGAAAAAGACACTTAAATGGGAGGCACTTTGTAAATGTAAACAAATCTTCTATTAGAGCGAGAGACTAAGGGTTCTAAAGGAATTCTAAGTTTCAGATTTCTACAAAATTTCTAAGACAGATTTGCGAATTCCAGATTTTATATTTCTTGAATGTGCTGAATGCAGAACATTGATCGATTTCTATATTCTGCAAGAAGGGAAAGAAGTCCCTTATATATGATGAAGACGCGCCTCAAGGAGAGACACGTCTCATGAGAGGACGTGTCTCCACAAAGTGAAGACACGTCCACTCATGGGACGTGTCCCTTGAGTGTGCGGGCTTCTTAACCAACAGAAGCCATCAGATTTAAACAAACTATAATGAGTGTTATCCAATAATCATTTATATAAGAATTCGATTTATCCAGTTTCGAATTTTGATCATCTTCAGAAATTTGAATATTTAAATTTGAAGGATTTATATTTTAAGAACAGTTTAGGTTAAATATAAATGATGATGATGCATTAATGCAATCATCATTTATATCTGACCGAAGCTATCTTAAATCAACACTCCCTCTTAGCTAGGGAAGATATTTCAAATTAAATAAGAGGAGATATCACCTGCACACGTGATATCAAGATATGATATGTTTTCATAAGATTGTCAAGTCACATGACATTCTTCATAATCACATCTTCATTATGGTATGTGCACTGACATCAAGTCACATGATGTCTACCATAATTCATGGCATATCCACGGATATAAATATCCACCATGATTATCTCTTAAAGATCACAATGATCTTCAGATGATATCAAGTCTCATGATATCCATCAAAGTGTCCAAGAGATACTATCATGACATGTCCACAGATATCAAGTCACATGATATCTATCATGATAGTTTATCATTGTAGAGTCGTCACTTTACAATGTCAAATACAAGTGTTCATTATTAGAAAGATCGTCACCTTTCAATAATGTACACAGGAGTAGGCCCATAAAGTCATGGAGTCACACACATGACAAAAGAGTTTACACATTAAACATCTTTATATATTAGTACAATTTTATAAACAATTTGTATTTCAAACATAAATAACAAATTACATTTCAACCATACCAAGTTTCTTCCTGAAGTGCTCTACCTTGATTCGGAGAGAGGCTTGGTGAGAATGTCTGCAGTTTGATCATTTGTACTAATATACTCCAATGAATCACTTTCCTTTCCACCATATCTCTTACATAATGATAGGGGATCTCAATGTGCTTAGATCTATCATGAAAGACAGGATTTACAGAGAGTTTGATGCAACTCTGATTATCACAATGAATAATTGTAGGATTCAAGGGCTCACCAAAGACCACAAGCAATTTACGAAGACAAACTGCTTCTCTTGCTCCCATTGAGGCTACAATGTATTCAGCTTCTGTTGAACTCTGTGCAACTGAAGATTGTTTTCTGCAAATCCAGGAGATCATAGTGTTGATGTGTTTTTCGTGACCACACCAACGCAGAATAAAGTCGCCAACGGCTACCCTATTCTCTCTTGACCAAAGTATCCAGCACGCTAAGATTGCAAGAGAGTTCGTGCGTTCAACTCCAAGGTTCCTTTAGTACGAATAGTCTCAGTTGGCTCGATGTGTTTTGCTGGTATTTCAAGGGGACTTACGGAATTGTTCAACAACAGAGGAAGGGGTTTCCACAATTCGACAGATTTATCAATGAAGCACAGATTTCCTATTCTAATCAGAAAGTACTGAATTTAAAGTGGTTGTTTAGAGAGTCTAAATCTATTCTAAGTGCGGGATATAGAGCTCAACTTCAGCAAACTTCAACCGAACTTCGCTTTGCCTCGCATCGGACAGCTTCCACGGAGTCAGTGCAATCTTCAAGGGGGATGACTAAAGATATTCAAACCACCGCTTGACATGAAGATACCATCACAACGACGCATACCATCATTCAAACTGTGATTGAAGTTAGGTCCACAACATTTCCAATTGACCACACAAGGCGAACACACCATCAGTGAGCCCGCTAGTGGTATGGATAAGCGAAGCTTGCCTAGATCAAACACCACATTCCACAACTAACATCTACTTGCATAAAAAATGAAATTACGCTACTCTACGCTACTTGAAGTAGAAGGGATGAAGAAACCTCGCTAGCTATCCATAACAAAGACGAATTCCACCATCAATGAAAAGATCTTTTATTATGAAAGTTTTACACAACAATTTCTTGCAAAAGTTTTCAAAGGGAAAACTTTCCTTCTTCTTCAACTACACTATCAATCTACGCTATGCAACTTCTAAGCTATTACCTAGTTCTCCCTCTATTCTAATCTCTATTGTTTAACTCTAAGCTAATTTCTAATGTCTAATGAGATACAAATGAAGGGGACTCCCCCTTTATATAGCTGGCCAAATCCAACGGACGGCTCAGATTACAATCAACTGGATGGCCCAGATTGTGCCACCTCAGCCCTAAACAAGATTCACCCTAAAAACCGCCACTAAGAGGAGTGGGGTAATAAATGAGCAATTAATGTCCATCATCCTTCTAGAAGATTCCAACTTTGAAATGCGTTCACACTGCTCTTGATCTTCTTCTTGACGTTGTTCTTCAACTTCTTCTTTGTCACTTGAGTTATACTAAGTCTCAACACTTAGCCATTTTTCACAACTTTTCTTCCTTCGAGGTTGAAATGTCATCTTGGATTATTTTCTTCATCACTTAAGTCATCACCGCTTGGTCTCGACATTCCTCCTACAAAACAAGCAAGGAGAAGAGTATTAGAACATTTCATAATATAAATCCACTTTACTCACATGATCTTGATGTTTTGATTTCTAGGGGGTCTATCTCTAGCCAACTTTTGCCTTCTTCACGGTTCTTCATGCCTTAGCCAAATTTCCAACCCATCTTGTATTTTTCCTGGGTGTACTTCACTCTGATATTTCATCCAATTCTGGCTCAAGCAAAATGTTTTCATCGGGAACTTGATCAAAAATTATCTAGGTGCCCAACTTCAAATTCATCCGCCAAGGCGACATATTTCAACATCCTTTTCCTTGCCTTAGAAATTTTTTCAAATCTCCCTTAGGAAATTCACCAACCTGATGCCCATTTAAAATCTCCAACCTGAAGGCTTCGGCGAAGTGTGGAAGACCTTAAAATCCATTCTTCATCGCAAATGCCCGATACCTAGAAGAAAATTTTCTTCAGAACTTGTCGAATTCATGGGTATACAACGAACGGGTTCATTTGATTTTCTCGAATTTTGAACCTTAAAAAAAATAATTTTCAACAACTCTATTCTTGTTCTTCACATCTGTGAGTGTTTCTTGTTCTGACTTGAAAATTTATATCAATCCTGTGAAGCTGGCATCTAGCAATTTTATTCATGTCTCAGGGAAATTTCATCACTCCAAGTCCAGGCGCAATTTTCCTCTAGAGAGGTGAAACTTTTATAACACTTAGAAAAATATTTAAAATCACTTAGCACTTTGAATTTGCCTTAGAAATTTTTTATTCACCTTCAATCACTCTGCCTGTGGTGAGGAAAATTTTATCAACTCACTTATCACAATTTTCTTTCAAATGCCTGGAGTGCATCTTGCATGTCATGAAGAAAATATTTTCCTTTCTCAACGCCTAACATATTCATCTTCAATCACCTTAGGCGCAATTTATGTTTGAAGAGGACATCTTAAATTTCAACGCCTAGTATTATTCACTTCACCCTTGGGCGCATTTCTCACTTGTAAGAGGATATTCTTTCCAACGCCTAGCATATTTTATCAACCTCACCTATACTTAACCACTTTTCAACTCAAATCCACTCTTTGCTTGGCGCATTCAGAGGCTGGAGAGGAAAGTCAACACTAAAATATTCCCATCTTGCACAACGCCTAGCAACCTCCACTTGTCTTCATCTCTATTTGGGCGCATTTTACCCCTTGAAGAGGATGGGCGCATTTCTTACCTTGAGGAGGATGGGCGCATATAGTTATCAACTTCAATATTTGGAGTATTTTCCCTTCAACCTCTTTGGGCGTACACATGACAAGGTGGACCCACCTCAAGGCGTTGGGATCTCTTCATATGCCACTTGTCCTTTGTCTTCATGTACACGCCTTGCATGGACACCTCTTTTGCATGGATATCTTTGCATGGAGACGTTTTGTCTTTATTCTCCACTTGTATGTATTCAACGCCTTGGAATATCCACTTGTCCTTATTTAGGCGCATTCAAAGGAGAGAGGGGAAAGTCAACCTTCTGTCTTCTTCTATGCTTGTATGGGCGCATTTGAGAGGGAGAGAGGAATGAACATTTGTGACTTAGAATTTTTTTTAAAACTTCCTTGACATGAGGGCGCATTTCACCCATGGAGGAGGATGAAACAATGACTTAGAATATTTTCCATCATCCTATTTCTCTTTGGGCGCATTTTGAAGGTGGAGGAGGATATTTATACTTAGAAATTTTCTTTTAAGTCATCCACTTTGAGGGCGCATTTAGCTATGTGTGGTGGATGAAAGTTTGTTGACCTTTTGACTTACTTGGCATATGGGCGCATTTTAGATAGTGTGAAGGATGGGCGCATATGAAGGTAAGAGGTGAATACTTTATGCCTTAGAAAACTTTTGAACACCTTCCTAGAGTGGGGGCAAATGAAGGCATGAGGAGGATCAATATTTTCAACGCCAAGCTTTGACTTCCTGGACCCCTCCAGGCATGGGCGCATTTGACACAGTGAACTTCAAATTTTCCATGCCTTGAATATTTTTCACCCTCTTCTTGAGTTAAGGTGCATTCAGGGTGCTTAGAAAATTTTCATCAACCTTCAGCTTTTAAAGGCTTTTTTCACTGGCTGGACTTGAAAATTTATCAATTCCAGTGAATTTTATGCTCTTTGCCAAATTTGGAGTGATTTGCTCATGCTAACCCTAACTTGCCCTAACTTTCTATTTTTAGCAAGTTCTCCAGATTTCGTACTTTGAACTAATTTCAAGCTCCAAAAGGTTGGATTTCGCTTTGTTTTGAATCTCGGGATGCATTTGTGCTGTTGATGCCTGATATCTGTCTGTACCTGCTATTTTTAGCAACTTACTAAAATAGCAATTGCTCGGAATGAGTTCAAATTTTCACATGCTGAATGCCTAAAGTGTATTGATCATGACTAGACGCTGCTTCTGCCTGGCCGTCGTGTTTCGCCCTTGATTTTAGGAAACCCTAATTCTTCTACGCAGGCCTGCTAAAAATAGTAAGTGCTTGATTTTTGAATCTCTACAACTCCGTTCGCCTTGAAATTCGCGCCATGGGATCTTTATCAGCTGTTTGACTTGTTCATACTGACGCCTCGTGCTGACCTACTATTTTTAGCCAATTTCTAAAATGACTTACTATAAATAGTAAGTGCTCTGTTTGCCTTCAAATTTTACCAGTGAATAGCTCGAAAGATGCTGATCGCGGTGGTATACACCGGTTTTCGAAAATTCTTACTTTTTACCCCTCTTTTTGGGTCCCGAAGCTGGAAACCCTAATTTGTTATGCATGCATATCAAATGATCTCCGTTTGTTCTCGTTTTTGTTGCATTGCGATCAACTCGTGATTCTAAAGTGCTGGGAGGCAGCTGCCGGAATGCATCTGCTAAAAATAGATTCTAAAGTGCTGGGAGGCAGCTGCCGGAATGCATCTGCTAAAAATAGTAAGTTGTTGAATAAGTGATTATCTCCGCTTGCATGTCCAATCACTGCGAAGCTCTCGAAAAACCCAGAAAGAATATGCCAACATGCGTTGAGAAAACTCGCATGCAAACCCTAATTACAGCCTCCGAAGGCTAAATGCTGAAAGTTGATTTCCTGTTTTGCATGTTACACCATTGCGAAGGTCTCTGAAAACTCAGAAGGAATCTTCCAACATGTGCTGAAAAACTTCGCATCTAAAACCTGAAATCTACTCTGGAAGTTGAACTGCTAAAAATAGTAAGTTGTCTGTTTCAACTCAAATTTTGTAGATGAGCAGCTTGATGTGTCTTGGATGCAGTGTGACTGTCGGAATTTCAAGAATGCTGACGGAATACTTGGAATTGCACACTTACTAAAAATAGTAAGTACCCGGAATTCGATGAAATTTCAGTGGAAACTTGCTGGAAGCACACTGACAACAATGTTAATCTCAGATTTCAATTTATTCACCTTGTTTGATTTTAAATTAGTTGGAGATTTCAAAACCCTAATTTTTAGCCAAAATTTCACGTTAAGGTTCAACAGCGGGCACATCCCGGAAAGACAGACAATAGAAAAGAGAGACAAAAGCAAAGCCAAAATTAGGGGGGGGTCCCCATTTGCAATGGGGCGATGTGTGAAAAAGGTCACAACACATAGTTGATCCTAAATTGAAGCAACATCCTGATGTGCTTTTCCGATCGGTTATACTTCCAGCCCAATCTGAATCAGAGTACCCATGTAGATCTAGTTGATCATTCTTGTAGAGAAGACCATATCCAATAGTGCCTTGAAGATATCTCAAAATATGTTTCACAGCCATTAAGTGAATTTCCTTTGGCTCACACATGAACTAGCTGAGAACATTCACTGCATAGCAAATATCAGGTCTGGTGTTGACCAGATACATCAAGGATCCAATCATCTGTCTGTAAAGGGTTGGATCTGCACACTTGGATTTTGTTGCTGCTTCTTTCAATTTGTGAAGGTTGGTTTCCATAGGTGTAGACATCGGTCTACAATCCAACATTCCAAATCTCTTCAGAATATCAATAGTGTACTTCCCTTGGTTTAGTATAATGCCCTTTGATTTCTGCCATACTTCTAAACCTAGGAAGTAGTGTAGAATGCCCAAGTCTTTCATGTCAAATTCAGAAACTAGATCCTGCTTCCCTTGAGCAATGAGGTGATCTTCTCCTGTTATCAGCAGGTCATCAACATATAAAATAATTATTAGCATATCACCTTTAATTACCTTGAAGTAGAGATTGGAGTCGGCATCATTCTTGGAAAATCCTAATCCCAAGAGATAGCTGTCAATTCTTTCATACCAAACCCTGGGAGCCTGTTTAAGTCCATAGAGGGCTTTCTTCAATCTGCATACATGTGAGTCAGGTTTATGTATCACAAAACCTTCAGGCTGTTCCAAATAGACTTCTTCTTCAATGGTTCCATTCAGGAAGGCAGTTTTCACATCCATTTGATGGATCTTCCAACCTTTAGCTGCTGCAATGGCTAACACTGCTCTCACTGATGTGTAACGGGCAACAGGTGCAAATGTTTCTTCGTAATCAATGCCTTCCTTTTGAGAAAAACCTCTTGCCACAAAACGTGCTTTATGTTTTTCTATACTGCCATTAGCAGCATGCTTGATTTTGAAGAGCCATTTGGAAGAGACAACAGATTTCTCTTTTGGTCTAGGCACTATATCCCATACATCATTCTTTAGAATAGACTGATATTCTTCTGTCATTGCATCCTTCCATGCTTGATGTCGGAAAGCTTCTGTAACACTGACAGGTTTGGAGTTTATGATGTCGTTCATTAGAGCAACATAGCTAGTGAAACGTTTGGGTCTTTTACTCTCCCTGAACGTTCCTTTGGGTGCTGCATGATCCTCTGCTTCTTTGATCATCTTCTGCCCAAAGTGGTCTCTTTCTGCCATTGTCATTTGTATTCTCATTTGAAGTAGAAGGAAGTTCATGTGGCATTTCCTCAGGATGCTCCCTCTGAATCTCAGGAGCAGGTTCCATTTCAGGTACTCTAGGGGAATAAGTTTCAGTCTCACTAGAACTTCTTGCCCTCTTGAATGCAACGTCTTCTTCAAAGATGACATCTCTGCTCAATTCAATTTGATTCTGCCCGGGTATGAATATCCTGAAGGCCTTGGAGGTTTCACTATATCCCATAAATATCCCTTTCTTTCCGGAAGGTTCAAGTTTGAATCTCTTCTCCTTGGGCACATGAATATAGACGGGCAACCAAAAATCCTAAAGTGACTAATGTCAAGTTTTATGCCAGTGAAGGCTTCTTCAGGAGTTTTGTTATCAAGATGAGAATGAGGACATCTATTTTGGATGTAGACAGCAGTCCTAGAGGCTTCTACCCAAAAAGAGGTTTCAATGTTTTGGTCAAGCAACATTGCTTTGGCAGCTTCTACAATAGTTCTATTTTTTCTTTCAGCAACCCCATTTTGTTGAGGGTTGTAGGCCACTGTGAACTCCCTCTTAATTCCAGCACTCATGCAAAATTCCTTAAAAATTTCCGAGGTGTATTCTTTCCCATTGTCTGTCCTTAAGGTTTTTATTTTCTTTCCGGAGAAGTTTTTCCGTAAGTGCTTTGAACTCTTTGAACCTTTTGAGGATTTCTATCGACTCTTTACACTTAAGGAAATAGATCCAGGTTTTCCTAGAGAAGTCATCTATAAATATGACATAGTATAGAAATCCTGCTTTAGAAGGTACAGACATAGGTCCACATAAGTCAGAGTGAACCAGATCTAACACATTTAGGGTTTTGCTCATACTAATGGGAAAGGATCCCTTTGCATTCTTTCCTAAGGCACAACCTTTACAAGTTCCTTCATGAGATGGTTTTAACTTAGGTAAGCCAGTTACAAGTTTTTCCATAGAAGGTAGGGCACGGAAATGAAGGTGTCCTAATCTTCTATGCCAAATCTCATTTGACTCAAAGGTGTCAAGGGTAAGGGCTTGTTTAACTTCAGTGCAAAGTTTGTAAAGGTACCCTTGTCTTACACCTATGGTTTGGGCTTTCTTGATAGTTGAGTTTTTAGGCCATGCTAGAACTTTTCCATCCATAAATGTAACCCTATATCCATTGTCTTCAAGGGCAGAGGATATCAGATTCCTCTTTATTCCAGGTACAAATAAGACTCCAGTGAGATGAAGGGAGAGACCAGATTTCAATGTGATGGAACAAGTTCCAACCCCTTTTACTTGATGTGTAGAGTCATCTCCAATTGTTACATCTTCATCAGACTCTTCAGTCATAGTGTCTAAGTTCTCTAAACCCTGTGATGTGCCTTGAAGAACCACTATCAATCACCCAGTTGTTGATATTGTTAGATACTTGACTAGAAAAGGCAGAATAGAACACAAAGTTCTCAGATTCATGATCTGAATGTCTTTCCTACTTTGGCAAAGGATGCTTGTTGCTTTGATCTATCAGGGCACTTCATTGCATAGTGGCCATATTGATCACATCTAAAGCATTGTACTTGAGAGATGTCTTTCTTTTTAGAGGATCCCTTTCCATTGGAATTTCTCTTTCTTTTAAAAGATCCTTTCTTGAAGGAGTTTTTCTTATTCCTTTTATTAGACGATGTGTTGAGTACATGAAGGTCTTCATCTATGTTTTTCTGTTTGTTTTCTTTTGAGGATAGTCTTGTTTCTTCTTGAAGGCAGTTCTTAGCCTGTCAAACTTAGGGAGTTTAGATCTTGCACTTATTCCTTGAACAAATGACTCCCATGAGTTTGGAAGGCCTCCTAGTGCAATTAGAGTTAACTCTTTGCTATCAATCTGATATCCAATTGTGGATAATTGATCTCTCAGATCAATAATCCTCATGAAGTATGCATTAATGGACTCTCCTTTGTTTATTTGAGCATTGTTGATTTTCCTTTTTAAAGCAAGAGTCCTGCAGGTGTTGTTGATCTCATAAGTTTTCTCAAGAGATTTGAACATATGGTATGCAGTTTCATGTTTTGCTAGGATGAGCACGATATGATCCCTAACTGCATCTACTAGGATTTTCATGGCCTTTTCATTGTTTTCTATCCATTGAGATTTCTCAGATTCAGACTCTGATTCCTCCATATTTTCTCTCACAAGTGAGTCTAGCTTATTCTCTCTAAGGATCATCATGATTCTAAATTTCCATGATGTGAAGTTGTATGCTCCTGCAAGGCGATCTTCAAATCTGATCACACTTGACATTATGAAGAATGTGATGTGGATTCGAATTTTAGAAAATACTAATCTTCTAGAGCAAACTGATTTTAGATTTGTTTAGGATTCACACAACCTTGCTCTGATACCATGTAAATGTAAACAAATCTTCTATCAGAGCGAGAGACTAAGGGTTCTAAAGGAATTCTAAGTTTCAAATTTCTACAAAATTTCTAAGACAGATTTGCGAATTCCAGATTTTATATTTCTTGAATGTGTTGAATGCAGAACATTGATCGATTTCTATATTCTGCAAGAAGGGAAAGAAGTCCCTTATATATGATGAAGACGCGCCTCAAGGAGAGACGCGTCTCATGAGAGGACGCGTCTCCACAAAGTGAAGACACGTCCACTCATGGGACGTGTCCCTTGAGTGTGCAGGCTTCTTAACCAACAGAAGCCATCGGATTTAAACAAACTATAATGAGTGTTATCCAATAATCATTTATATAAGAATTCGATTTATCCAGTTCCGAATTTTGATCATCTTCAGAAATTCGAATATTTAAATTTGAAGGATTTATATTTTAAGAACAGTTTAGGTTAAATATAAATGATGATGATGCATTAATGCAATCATCATTTATATCTGACCGAAGCTATCTTAAATCAACACACTTTTATGTTTAACCAGCCTCGTAAAGGAAACTTGTGAGTTGAAGAGCTTTTTTAAGGATTTTTGTTTTTATATTGTTTTAGGTAAGGAAACATTACGATGCACTGGTTAGCTAACCTTGGGGTGTTCGAACCGAATAAGGAGGTCATGGTGTCATAAGACATCAAAAAGTATGTCGAGCTAGATAAAATTGTGAAAAATCATGTCGCTGGGAGCTGCAAAACCAAACCTCCCCCATAACCATATGGGTGCAGTTGTATTGATACAGATCCAGGTGAATTGACTTTTCAGAGAGGGCTCGGTTACCCAGCAGAAAGGCCACTCAAAGTAGGAAAATAAAACACACGAAAAACCATATACCATAGAAAAAGACACTTAACTAGCTACACCTAACAAACCCATTTCTAAAAACCTCTCACCTAATTCAACCATCTACAAACCTTAACAATCACTAAACAAGGAATGTTGCAAATTTATATCTATTCTCAAACACTCTTCCTAGATGTTTAGAGCCGAAAGTACACCAAGGCAATCTTCCAATTTCACTTCCACAACATTGATGTGCCATTCTTACACCACTGCAAGTACAGATGTCAAGGGTATTGAAGAGCTCACAGCAAGGAAATATCTTTCTTTAAAAGCAAGTTCTTTTTTCGTTTTATTCGTATCAACAATAGCAGCCCATGTTTTTAGTTTCTTATTTTCTTTAGAATTTTTCATTTTGTGTTTGTTTTACAACTTACAGCCACATGTTTTTCTATAATGGCATCAAGCTCCAACTCTATGGGCCAATGGGTAAGACTTGTTCAACTTCAGAACTGACCCTTCCTCACCTCTTTGGAAATATAAACAATTTTAAGAGCGGTTAACAGGTGGAGATGTTTATATTCGAGTACACCCATCTTTCATTACTTGATGATCAAGGGAAGATTAATACTCAAGTGCCTATCATAGGATCCATTTCTCACAAAAGCATTTTTATCTCTTATGAATAAGTGATGTTTATTTCAAGTGCCTATCACAGGATTTGTTCCTTGGGGGGGGATTTCATCTCTTTTGAAGGAGCGCTCTCATGCAGGTAAATGCATAGATGAATCTAGCTCTTGCAGAATTAAACATGTGCTTAAATATTGCAAGATTGTCAATGGCACATAAGCAAGTTGATAGTCGTTAGCATTTTCATTTGTTACTTTCATGACAACACAAAACGGAACAAAATGTGAGGAAAATCCTTTCTTTGAATTAGCTGGGGAAGCTCCATAATTCAATATAGTCCTGAAATCCAAATCAAGTAAACTAGATTATGTGCATTGTATAAATAACTTTCTGGGGGTTGCGTGTAAACAAAATGCTTAAATAACAGTCTAAACCTATCTTTTGTTCTTGGAGGTAAGAGCACAAGACTGAAAGTACTTATCTCACTACTAGGTTTTCTATTTTTTGTAGCTAAACTATAACATGAACTTAAGCACTAATGCTTTCCAATAATGTAAAGCAAAGATCAATGGATACACATCAACAATTGCATTGATCTTAACAAAAAACACAATATTTATAGCAGCTGTGGATGAAGAACAAAATTGAAAGTAAGCAACAACTTCAAAGCATACAAGGCTACTTCACAGGGTAGACGATTGATATTACACAGAGTTAAATAGGAACCTTCTTTATTATTTGATTTGCCAACTTGTGCAATTACAACACAAAATTCTTAACTCTGAAACTTATATGAAAACTTCAGCAGCATAAGCTTAACACAAACTCTCTCTCTAATTTATTTGCTCAAGGGACTTATTTCTAAACTCATCAGAAGAAGCTGTTTAGGATAAAATTATAATATAATATTCCATTAAAAGCAATGCTTTAAAGCAACCCTATCCCTATCCTCTGAAAAGAGAAAATAAAAGGAACTTTTAAAGCAATCCAATCCTAAAACAAATAATTAAATACAAAGGCCTAAAAATATGCTCATCTGTATCCCCTTTGGAAAAATAGAAACTTTAGCCACTTCAGTTACTTTCAAAAATCTAATATAAACGACTTGGAAACTTTGATAAATCTTCTAAAATCTCTGAAATATGGTGAATTTTTTTCTAGAGCTTGTGAAAATTGTTGAAACCCTATCCATGGATATGAAACTGATGACTGCCTCTAAAAAAGCAACATTCTAAATATAGCAACTTTCTAAAAATAGAAAGTTGACTTTTTTTATCTCTCACCATTCCTCAAGAAAAGCATACTTGTTAAAAATACCAGTTTCTAAAAATAGAATTGTTGCAAAAACTGGATGGATTTCTACTAAACATTGAAATCTTAACCATGAGATTAGGCCCAACACTTGAATGTAGATTTCCCTACACATACTATAGGATACCAGCCTCAATAATGCGGTGCAAGCTATCAAAAACATGGGAGAAAAACTGATCCTTTCTCCTCAAAAACAAGCTCCAAAGGTTGATAGAATAGCTGCCTAGAGCAAGGACTGCAATTAATTGGTAAGGAACTTTATGATAGAAGCACTGAGATTCTGACTCCTATTCATAAGCTGACACATGTAAAAATTGCCTGAGAAAAGGCTTATAATAATTTTTTGGGCTAGCGATAAGGAGGCAACATAGAATGCAGTTAATGAATAGTAATAGTGGGTCTATAGATAGGACAATTAGTAGATTGATGCCTCTTAGTCTTAGTTGTTTTTGGTAACTTACACAAATAAAGCCAGAGATTCAGACCTCAAAAGCAAACTAGGAGTTAAGAGTGTTGATTCACTTGTCTTCTTTGTTTATATGTTGGGCATGGTTATGCTTTTCTGATGCAATTGCTGGAAAATGTACCTTTTTTGGATAGTAAAAACGATACTCATTTTTATCAAAAATACAAAGTCTATATTGGTGAATTTCCATCCATCAAGACACTTTGGTAATCAATCATGGTACTTGTCCCTAATATAGGAATATGAACTGTATACATGCCTATATATTGATTTTTTAACAAAATAAAACTCTACTTGTTTGCTACCTCCTGAACATCTAGAATAATAAGTCCTCCAGGATGTTGCCATTACTCCTATAGAGATAAAATTCTGCCAAATACCAAGAATTCACCTCAATACTTTCCATACTGAGCAAATCATATGTTGTTGCTCATCATCTGTAGATTAACTCATGACAATGATTGGTCAAACTTGATGCTCATCAATGGAATCATTTTGATTTCCATCCATCAGAAACTATTACTTAGTTCTTTTTATTTTTTACATTTTAGGTTTCCTTTGAGAATATTCATCACTCTAATCCCACATTTCCAGGCTATATATCCTGTTTTACCAAAGTAATAGCAATACAATCCTTGTTCTTTGCTAGCCTTCTTTTTTTCTTTCTCATTGTTTGCTTTGACAAGAAAGACATTCCTTTTACATTCATGCAATCATTTTTCTTCCGCAAGAAGCATAGAAATATTTCTGCAGGTGATTATAAAAGAAATTGACTTGAGTCTGAATACAATATTCTAATTAGTATATAATAAATTGTTCAACCCTAAAACTTTAGCATCTTCATCTTCAACATTTACTGATACTTCCATTAGCTGTTTCTTACAGACCTTAACTTATTGATATGGCTTGAGATTGTTGTATCACTAGCTATTTTTAGTTTTTAAAAGCAATGTTTAAGAAGAAATTTCCCATTTTGTGATTGCAACCCAGACATTTTATTCATTCTGAATTTGTTGTGAAGCCTTTGATGAATTGCAACATAGTTCTGTATCAAATATGCCTAGCCCATTAATCAACTTTGCTTTATAATCCCTATATATTTCCATTCTATAAGTTTATCTAAATCTATAAGTACCATTTTTTATGGATCAATATATTGTATTTTAACTTTCTATGTGTGAATGTTAGACCATTAAACTTTTCAATAGTGTTCTTCATTTTCTGGTGTGCCCCAGCTGTGTTTGTTTATTGTCTTAAGTAGATGAGAAAAGAATTGTCTGTAATATAACAGCAGAATGCTTAGTATGTAATTCCACATTTCTTGGGATAAAGATTGAACTTGCAAATATAGGAAGTATCCACAAAAGCCTATGCTATTTGAACTAATTCTTGAGTGAAAACAGCTTCTGTCTAGCCATTAGGAAAGTCAACATTCTTTGTATGACTGTTCACACATGCGTGTGTAATGCAAACAATATGGAATACAACAAAAATAGAACAATAATCTGTATACAGAGAACAAGAAGAACTATCTACAACATAGAGCCTTATCCACTCGATGTAGCCAGGTAAAGCTTAGAATAATTTCCCCAGTGATAATTAACAATCATTTCAGTACTTGATTGATTTAAATTTGATCTTGAATTTGTGTAAGATGACAGACAAGCAGAGAAAAATTTTGAGCATCATTACCTTGAAGATGACCTTCTATCTTGTAGGAAACCATATTAATTTAAGTTTGATTCGTTTCATTTGCATGTCTGCTTATTACATTGTTAAAAACTCAGACAAGGCAAGTTTTCACATTGAATAACAAAATGACAAAATCTAGTCCAAACCCACAAATTAGTTTGCTTCCACCTGTGAATGTAGAACAGCAAACAATTTGATCCATAACAGAAAGAAAAAATCCATTTCCATTGGCCATAACTATCCATCAACTACAATCGTTATCCTGAAGATAACCTCCTATAGGATATGGCCTGGATACATCCATTGCCTATCTAGATATGACTGTGCCTATCCAGATAAATTTGGTATATTTGATCCTTGTCTGTACCCATATCAACATCAGATATGGCAGAGGTACCCCTAGAGAACCAAGTAATTCAACTATGCAAAAAGGTAAAAGAAAAAACAAGACTGAAATACTGTACTACATTTAACTAAGAATAGGAATGGATATTACAAAAGCTCTCCCTTATTTATTCATACCAAAGATGAAGAAGATCACATACGTGTGTTGAAAAGGAGGATTCCAATGTTTGAAAAGGAAGGTAGATACACAAAACACAAAAGAATTATTCATCAACAATGTCATACACTTTCAATGGCATATAATAGCATCTTACAGATAGCTACCTCATGAATTTTTGTACACAACGAGGAAAAAATCAAAAAAACATATAAAAAATAAACAATTAGAAAGTAATTTTGAGTGAACCTCCTTTGTGCTTCCTCAATTGATGCCATCTTTGGTACACCACGTTGACGAGCCATGTAGTTGCAAGTGACCACTAAAGACTTCTAAAAATGAACAAAACAGAAAACTGTCAGCAATGTGCCACATTGCTCAGGCATTATTCTTGAGTAACATCAAAACTCTGTTGGTGGTTTTCAAGGCAATGTACTTGGAAGTAACATGCTTCAATGAAATACATGTCACTTATACAAGTTAAAATGCAACTGAGGTAAGAAAACTATAATAAAATAAATGTTCTAACAAGATCATGTACTAAACCAAATAAGTTATACGGTATTACTGTATTGCACAATAGAAACATTACACAATTGCGATAGACTGTAACATTTGACAATAGCATTGGGATCCAATTGAAAATAAAAGACAAAATAGTTAGAACTATTCTGAACAACTTGCCAATACAATTTTAAAGAACATTAAATTTAAATGTTCATATTGTGTGCACAAACAAGATAAGCTTTTACCATCAAGTATAATTTACTAGCGACTAAGTTGTGACTGAAATGTAAGCTTGGAAATTAGTTATGGAATGCTTGCTTGTGCCTACATACAATATGCAAATTTGAAATTGTCATGCAGTGCAATTGTACTCAAGCTTTACAAGAATAGTGGTGCCTAGATCAGAACTGAACCCAGTGAAAGGGATGACATGGTATGGCTATGCATAAAGCTCCCACAAAGGAAAAATATAGTGTCATGGGGTCAGACTGGTCCATGGATCAAACTGCACTTTTTGCTTCCAAAGATGTCCAATTCCACATGGCACTGACAAACACTACTCACGGCTCCCATTGCAGATGAGCCCTCTTGCATTCTCAGACTATGCCTCCCCCAGTACTGTGAATCCACTTAAGCATTCGTCTTCTGCACATGTACTGCAGAATGCACATGCAGACTCCACTGTGAGCATTGGGCATACTCGACATATGTGGAATGGAAATGTTGACTCAAGGAGTCCCCACCGACCCTGCGACATATAGCATCGCCAGGACCAAGGCATTTAGCCCTAAATCTGGACCCCGGATTGTTGTCAGAAGGATGTAAACTTATTTGGGGAGGGGGTGAATATAAGAGAGAATTTTACTTATAAGTTCTTACCTACATTGGAATATATATGTGCTGTAGCATACCTACAAAAGACAATAACATAATAAAGCATTCACTGAAGGTACCTACATGCCTATAATAAAAGGATTGTCCCTGCAAATCCAAGAGATGGAGGAAATACTTCTCCAAGAATGTGAAAAAAACACACAGTTTTATTCATATGAAATTGAGATTGATTATATTAAGGGGGTAAATCCTTATTTATAAAAGTGTGAATAGCTTCTCATCCAAGCTATGTACATGACTCCATTGTCTAGATTCAATGAACCTTCATTGAACCTGCTACTACCTTTCACACAAACCATCAATTTAACAACATTGAGAGGGGTAGCAACTACCCCCAGTAATTATCTACCTAATACCACCAATTGCTACCGGCTACATGAATAATATCATATGACAAAATTTGATATTTATGACAGACTAGCTCTTTTATAATACATAACAATATATATTTTGTTTGGGAAAACAATATTCCCATGACTTGTTGAAGCAATGTTAAAATAAACTAATAGTGTAATAAACAGACATCTTTCCAATTTTTATTTATGAGCAGTCTGTTGTACCCCAAAATTAAAATTTTTGTTACACTTATACATTTTGAAGAAACAAGTAAAAGTCTTGTTAAATTTGTCAAAAAGGTCAAAATTTGGGTATGCGTGTCTTGCATGAGGGGTAAAGACGTGAAATTTCCAAAATTTGACGATCTGGGTCTGCTCAGAGCAACCTAATCTACAAAACCCAGATCTCAGTTTTTCATCCCTACTTTTTAGGAAAACTGCTATTTTTAGAAATTTCCTAAAAATAGTAACTTTTTCTGGGTTTTTTTGGGTTTCTTTTGAAACGGATACTGGCAAAACTTTCTAAAAATAGAAAGTTGGTCCGTTAGGGTTCAAACTAATTTTGATTGACTCAAAATACTTCCATATCAGGCTGGTGCAGTCAGAATCTCAAAAAGATCAGTTTTTCCCTAGTGGGTCTATTCTACTTTTTCAGAAGCATTTCGAGAGCTTCAAAAGTCATCAATGGAGGTCAGTTAGCTACCAAGCATCAGATTCAACACTCAAGCACTCAGCAGGAGGTGAGTTGGTGAGCAAGCACCAAGAACGAGGAAGATGGTGAAAACAGTGAAATTTTGAATTTTGACTAACTCTGCTTAAGTTGGGCACCCCTGGAGAAAAAAGGCACCCATCTTTTTAGGGCATCAAATGATAAAATTAGGATTTGAGCTCCCAGTCAAAGTTGTTCAGAATCCTTCCAACTCCGCAGCGAGTCTGGCAGTGCAGTCATCGGATCATCCATTCATCCGGAATTTGAGATCTAATAGGGAGGATTCAAACAAAAGTCAAAATGAAAAATATGAAAATCACCAAAATTGACTAAGTCTGGGAACTTTGGGCACCCCAGGTGCCCAGGGGCGCCCAGCTTTTTGGAAGGTCAAATCCACCTGTTAGGGTTTGCGGGTGAGCTCAATCTCTTCTGAATTCAATCAGCTTCGCAGCGGATATCTTCATCAGGGCATCCGACTGACTAATCTCCAGCAAATCCAGGTCAAAGTGGAAGGTACAAGATAAAGACTCAAAGTTTGAAGATGAAATCAAATAAAAATATTCTAAGTCTGGAGCAAATAGGCGCCCAAGCTTTTGGAGTATTAAATTCAACTTGTTGATGAAGTTGCTCCCAGAGAACCCCCTCCAAAATCTTCTCAACTCCGCAACGAGCCCAGTCATCAGCCAATTCGAACTCCAGGTCCCCAGATTTGACAAGATCGTCTGTAGAAGAGAAAGTGATGAAGATATCATAAAAATGGCTAAGTCTGGTCAAATTGGGCGCCCCTAGAGAGAAAGGGTGCCCAAGGTTTTGAGCTCTGAGATGATGGAATTCGCCAATGAAGCATTTAAGATCACTTCGTCGGAATCAGTCAAGCTATCCAATGAACCTGTCAGACAGTCAATCGGATTAGCGTAGCTCCCGGAATCAAGATTTCATCAGAAGATCAAAGGGAAATGAAGAAATTGAAAATCATGAAAAAATGGCTAACACTGTGAAAGTTCAGAGCCCTTGGAGGAAATAGGCTCCCGTGAATTTGAAGGTCAAAACGAAGTTTTCCGTCAGAGGCGCCTCCAGAACAATCTTCTCGGAATTAGTCAAGCTACGCGATAAATCATCCAGCTCGTTCATTGGATCAATCTGGAAGCCGGAGATCAAGGTCAAAGTGGGGGGTCAAAATTGTGAAAAAGTTGAAAAACTCAAAAAAATGGCCAACTCTGAAGCAAATGGGCGCCCCTAGCCAAGAAGGGCGCCCAACTTTCAATGCCTTAGTGAAATTTTTAGAATTTTCAAAAAAATTCAAAATTGTGAGATGAAGAGAATGTCCAGGTTCATTGAATAGGCCAATTTTTAGGGTTTTGAAGATAAAAGCAAACCTATTTCAAACCCTAAGTCTATTTAACACCTCTCTTCAATGCAATTTTCATCATTATTGCAGGTAGCATTCCAAGGAGAAAGTTGGAGCAGCAAATTTGGAGAAATTTTTAAAGATTCAAGAACTCAAGTTTGTTGATTCTTCATCAAATTTTTCAAACCAGCAACTTAAGGCCTTGCTTTTTCATCCAGAAGATCAAATTTTTGAAGAAGGCCAAGATTTTCAATTTTCAGCCATCTGGCTCGTCATCTCATTCTTCTGAAGAATTTTTCAAGAAATTTTCTCAAGTTGCAGCAGCTGCTTTTTATTTTGCATGACAGTGAAATCCTCAGTGCATTCAATTTGATCATCTGGGTCCTCTCAAATCAGTCTTCTAAAGAAAACCCATATCACAGCTTTTTTCAAGCAAATTTCAAATTTTAGGGTTGGCTACTTTTTCGATCAGCCATCAGTGTTTTTCAAATCTGATCAACTGGGTCCGTTTCTAATTGCATTCTGAACAAAACCCAGGTGCTAGCTTTTTTCATGAAAAATTGACGAAATTAGGGTTTGCTGCTTTTTCAGTCTAAATTCAAAATTTTCAAAAACGAACGATCTGGGTTGTCTTGCAACGAAATTTTGAGCAAAACCCATATCTCAGAAAAATTTTGAAACATTTGTTCGTTGGAGGAAGAAAAATCAGCATTCTAAAAATAATAAGTTGTTCAAAACTTGTCTGAACCTAGGCGAGTTTACAATCATTCTTCAAGGTTTCCAAAATGGAGTACACTCCCAATGATTTCAAGGTCAAATCAGCTCTCTACCATGATTTCATCAAAACAGATGAGACGGACTTGCATCATATCAAGCCAGTGTTTGATCTACACGCTTTGGAGAGCGCAGGCAACACTACCATCAGAAACTTGGGGCACTTTGGACTCCTCACAGCAGCGTCTATTCCTATATCAGTTCAGAGCCTCGAGTTTGTAATCGCTTGCATCAAGCATTACAATCTGGCTACAAGGGAGATTCAATCAGTTGATGGCAAATTGATTTGCAATTTGAAGCCTGACATGATCGAGAAATGTTTCTCCATTCCCCCTTGGCCTGAAAGTGTCACTATCTCAAAAGGCGAATGTGAAAGGATATGGGAAATGCACTAGGACAAGTATAGCAAGAAAATTGCTCAAAGGTGGATGAAGGAGAAGCATAAGACTTTCCCTAAGAACATCGGGCGAGGTGAGTTCAAAGATGAAATTGCTATCATAATCACCTTGCTCAACAGGGTAATTAGACAAGAAGATGCTACCAAGTTTCAGCCTACCTCACATCATGAAGAAGACTGAATTCTATGATTGGGCCACCTTGATCAATGACAGCCTTCATCAGCAAATAACAAAATATTTCCAGATTCATGAGTTCCATATGGTTTCTTACCTAGTCTATCTGGTGGCCTATCAAGGTCAATTCAGAGGGTTGCACACCGAGGGATCATTGAGCATACAGCACATCTATACCTACTATCCTCAGTTGGAATTCACGAAGGCACTGCATCACTACAAGAGGGTGAATGGGGCTTTCCTGATATACACAGTGCGAGACCTAGACAATGAATTACACGTCCATATCTCTTTAGTCGCCAGGGCAGCGATGGGGGAGTGGGCAGATTGGTTCATACAATTTCCTACTTTCACCTATCTCAGAGTATATGGCTATTCCGGCCCTCCACTCATGCTACCAAGGTATCCATCAGACGAAGTTGTATTCATGGAGTTCTTAAGGCAGGCAAGTGAGGTCCACACAGTCTTAAGGAATAGAAACAAACCAGCCCTCAGTTTTCCAATAGGGTTGGGAATTTATACATGCAGAATAGCAGCAGATGCTAAGACCATGGGGGATGAGTTAGATAAACTTGGTCTCAAGCCTTACAGCGAGAGACGATCTTATGACCCTCATGGCGTCTACATTGGCTAACTGGAGAAAAACTATGCTCACTTACCCACTCTCAAAGACTTTTGGGCCAATTGCATAGATGAGTTCAAGGTGCAGAGGCGTAGTTACAGCAGGCTCACTCTTCACCAGATGAAAGACTGCTTATCAAAAGACATTGAAGGATTATCAGATGATGATGAGGATGTGCTTCTCCCGATGTATGCTCAGAAGCGAATTGAAGATCAGCCCCTTCCTCAAGTCAATTGGGCTAATAAAGAGCCCTCTCAGCTGGAAGACAGGACAAAACAAGTCCTCGAGCATAACAAGGTTTTCCTAATTCTTAAGAGGAAAAACTCCATTCCAGTAGCAGAGCCGCCAAGGACACTTCCCTCTTCTTCCAGAGCACAGTCAAAAGGGAAAGGCATAAGTCAGTCTCAAGAAGGCGTCAAAGGCAATAGATCAAATAAAAATGTGAGAAGAAGGTTAGACTTCTCAGGCATAGTCATGCAGGAGCAACCCACAATTGTAACAAAAGCTCCTCCTAACGAGCCCGTGCCACAGGAAGAAGCAAAGGAGCCGCCTTTAACACATGTTTCTCTGCCTTTGACAGAGTCTTCACCGATTCACATCGACCTGGATATTGAAGATGATGAAGAAATTGCAATTGTACCTCCTAAGGAAGTTAGTAAAGATACTACCGTGTCTTGGCTTGAGAGCTCCTTGGGAAGGGTAAGAAGAAGACCTTCATATCAGGTGAATTTTGATGACCTTGATAACATCTATCAGGAACCTCCTAAGAAGAAAGAGAAGAAGCAAGTTCATTATGAAAGGAATCCTGATGGTGAGGTGATCATGGAGACTGCCTTACCTCATGAACATAAGAACAGAGATGAAGTGGATATGGAAGACTTTGTGATGGTCAAGGCTAATCTTGCTAAAAATACCAGACATGCGGATGTCAGTTTGTTCAGAGTTGTATTTGAAAGCCTTCAGGAAAGAGTGCTCAAGGATGGGGAAGACAAGGCAGCCCTCAAGGCTGAAATACAGCAGCTAAGGCTTTATATTTCTAACTCGCTCATGGTTCCTCACAGTAAACCCAAATTTTACTAACACCCTAGGGTTTAGGAGACACCACCGGACTACCCACGGCTGAGACAAAATGGTATTTAGGAAGGAACTCAAGAGTGGATCGAAAGAGTTTCATCATCAGAGGAAAGGAGATCTTAGCCCAAATGTTTTAGTTGAGAGAAAACGCTCATGAGCTACGTCAAGGTATCCAAGAGTTTGAACAATCGATGGCTGAAGTAAAACCAAGGCATGAGATCATCATTGCAGATTTAGATACAGCCTATGGTTCAGCAGTTTCAAAAGAACACAAGAGGCAGATCCTTGCTTGGAGAGAGCGTCATGTCTTCAAGGTTAAAACCTATGAGAGGATATCCGAGGAGTTTATTGCCTACAAAGGGAGATCGAAGCTCTTCTTT
>VDFB02290714.1:0-69282 GCA_007258455.2 Sequoia sempervirens
TAATCAACTTTGCTTTATAATCCCTATATATTTCCATTCTATAAGTTTATCTAAATCTATAAGTACCGTTTTTTATGGATCAATATATTGTATTTTAACTTTCTATGTGTGAATGTTAGACCATTAAACTTTTCAATAGTGTTCTTCATTTTCTGGTGTGCCCCAGCTGTGTTTGTTTATTGTCTTAAGTAGATGAGAAAAGAATTGTCTGTAATATAACAGCAGAATGCTTAGTATGTAATTCCACATTTCTTGGGATAAAGATTGAACTTGCAAATATAGGAAGTATCCACAAAAGCCTATGCTATTTGAACTAATTCTTGAGTGAAAACAGCTTCTGTCTAGCCATTAGGAAAGTCAACATTCTTTGTATGACTGTTCACACATGCGTGTGTAATGCAAACAATATGGAATACAACAAAAATAGAACAATAATCTGTATACAGAGAACAAGAAGAACTATCTACAACATAGAGCCTTATCCACTCGATGTAGCCAGGTAAAGCTTAGAATAATTTCCCCAGTGATAATTAACAATCATTTCAGTACTTGATTGATTTAAATTTGATCTTGAATTTGTGTAAGATGACAGACAAGCAGAGAAAAATTTTGAGCATCATTACCTTGAAGATGACCTTCTATCTTGTAGGAAACCATATTAATTTAAGTTTGATTCGTTTCATTTGCATGTCTGCTTATTACATTGTTAAAAACTCAGACAAGGCAAGTTTTCACATTGAATAACAAAATGACAAAATCTAGTCCAAACCCACAAATTAGTTTGCTTCCACCTGTGAATGTAGAACAGCAAACAATTTGATCCATAACAGAAAGAAAAAATCCATTTCCATTGGCCATAACTATCCATCAAGTACAATCGTTATCCTGAAGATAACCTCCTATAGGATATGGCCTGGATACATCCATTGCCTATCTAGATATGACTGTGCCTATCCAGATAAATTTGGTATATTTGATCCTTGTCTGTACCCATATCAACATCAGATATGGCAGAGGTACCCCTAGAGAACCAAGTAATTCAACTATGCAAAAAGGTAAAAGAAAAAACAAGACTGAAATACTGTACTACATTTAACTAAGAATAGGAATGGATATTACAAAAGCTCTCCCTTATTTATTCATACCAAAGATGAAGAAGATCACATACGTGTGTTGAAAAGGAGGATTCCAATGTTTGAAAAGGAAGGTAGATACACAAAACACAAAAGAATTATTCATCAACAATGTCATACACTTTCAATGGCATATAATAGCATCTTACAGATAGCTACCTCATGAATTTTTGTACACAACGAGGAAAAAATCAAAAAAACATATAAAAAATAAACAATTAGAAAGTAATTTTGAGTGAACCTCCTTTGTGCTTCCTCAATTGATGCCATCTTTGGTACACCACGTTGACGAGCCATGTAGTTGCAAGTGACCACTATTACACAATTGCGATAGACTGTAACATTTGACAATAGCATTGGGATCCAATTGAAAATAAAAGACAAAATAGTTAGAACTATTCTGAACAACTTGCCAATACAATTTTAAAGAACATTAAATTTAAATGTTCATATTGTGTGCACAAACAAGATAAGCTTTTACCATCAAGTATAATTTACTAGCGACTAAGTTGTGACTGAAATGTAAGCTTGGAAATTAGTTATGGAATGCTTGCTTGTGCCTACATACAATATGCAAATTTGAAATTGTCATGCAGTGCAATTGTACTCAAGCTTTACAAGAATAGTGGTGCCTAGATCAGAACTGAACCCAGTGAAAGGGGTGACATGGTATGGCTATGCATAAAGCTCCCACAAAGGAAAAATATAGTGTCATGGGGTCAGACTGGTCCATGGATCAAACTGCACTTTTTGCTTCCAAAGATGTCCAATTCCACATGGCACTGACAAACACTACTCACGGCTCCCATTGCAGATGAGCCCTTTTGCATTCTCAGACTATGCCTCCCCCAGTACTGTGAATCCACTTAAGCATTCGTCTTCTGCACATGTACTGCAGAATGCACATGCAGACTCCACTGTGAGCATTGGGCATACTCGACATATGTGGAATGGAAATGTTGACTCAAGGAGTCCCCACCGACCCTGCGACATATAGCATCGCCAGGACCAAGGCATTTAGCCCTAAATCTGGACCCCGGATTGTTGTCAGAAGGATGTAAACTTATTTGGGGAGGGGGTGAATATAAGAGAGAATTTTACTTATAAGTTCTTACCTACATTGGAATATATATGTGCTGTAGCATACCTACAAAAGACAATAACATAATAAAGCATTCACTGAAGGTACCTACATGCCTATAATAAAAGGATTGTCCCTGCAAATCCAAGAGATGGAGGAAATACTTCTCCAAGAATGTGAAAAAAACACACAGTTTTATTCATATGAAATTGAGATTGATTATATTAAGGGGGTAAATCCTTATTTATAAAAGTGTGAATAGCTTCTCATCCAAGCTATGTACATGACTCCATTGTCTAGATTCAATGAACCTTCATTGAACCTGCTACTACCTTTCACACAAACCATCAATTTAACAACATTGAGAGGGGTAGCAACTACCCCCAGTAATTATCTACCTAATACCACCAATTGCTACCGGCTACATGAATAATATCATATGACAAAATTTGATATTTATGACAGACTAGCTCTTTTATAATACATAACAATATATATTTTGTTTGGGAAAACAATATTCCCATGACTTGTTGAAGCAATGTTAAAATAAACTAATAGTGTAATAAACAGACATCTTTCCAATTTTTATTTATGAGCAGTCTGTTGTACCCCAAAATTAAAATTTTTGTTACACTTATACATTTTGAAGAAACAAGTAAAAGTCTTGTTAAATTTGTCAAAAAGGTCAAAATTTGGGTATGCGTGTCTTGCATGAGGGGTAAAGACGTGAAATTTCCAAAATTTGACGATCTGGGTCTGCTCAGAGCAACCTAATCTACAAAACCCAGATCTCAGTTTTTCATCCCTACTTTTTAGGAAAACTGCTATTTTTAGAAATTTCCTAAAAATAGTAACTTTTTCTGGGTTTTTTTGGGTTTCTTTTGAAACGGATACTGGCAAAACTTTCTAAAAATAAAAAGTTGGTCCGTTAGGGTTCAAACTGATTTTGATTGACTCAAAATACTTCCATATCAGGCTGGTGCAGTCAGAATCTCAAAAAGATCAGTTTTTCCCTAGTGGGTCTATTCTACTTTTTCAGAAGCATTTCGAGAGCTTCAAAAGTCATCAATGGAGGTCAGTTAGCTACCAAGCATCAGATTCAACACTCAAGCACTCAGCAGGAGGTGAGTTGGTGAGCAAGCACGAAGAACGAGGAAGATGGTGAAAACAGTGAAATTTTGAATTTTGACTAACTCTGCTTAAGTTGGGCACCCCTGGAGAAAAAAGGCACCCATCTTTTTAGGGCATCAAATGATAAAATTAGGATTTGAGCTCCCAGTCAAAGTTGTTCAGAATCCTTCCAACTCCGCAGCGAGTCTAGCAATGCAGTCATCGGATCATCCATTCATCCGGAATTCGAGATCTAATAGGGAGGATTCAAACAAAAGTCAAAATGAAAAATATGAAAATCACCAAAATTGACTAAGTCTGGGAACTTTGGGCACCCCAAGTGCCCAGGGGCGCACAACTTTTTGGAAGGTCAAATCCACCTGTTAGGGTTTGCGGGTGAGCTCAATCTCTTCTGAATTCAGTCAGCTTCGCAGCAGATATCTTCATCAGGGCATCCGACTGACTAATCTCCAGCAAATCCAGGTCAAAGTGGAAGGTACAAGATAAAGACTCAAAGTTTGAAGATGAAATCAAATAAAAATATTCTAAGTCTGGAGCAAATAGGCGCCCAAGCTTTTGGAGTATTAAATTCAACTTGTTGATGAAGTTGCTCCCAGAGAACCCCCTCCAAAATCTTCTCAACTCCGCAACGAGCCCAGTCATCAGCCAATTCGAACTCCAGGTCCCCAGATTTGACAAGATCGTCTGTAGAAGAGAAAGTGATGAAGATATCATAAAAATGGCTAAGTCTGGTCAAATTGGGCGCCCCTAGAGAGAAAGGGTGCCCAAGGTTTTGAGCTCTGAGATGATGGAATTCGCCAATGAAGCATTTAAGATCACTTCGTCGGAATCAGTCAAGCTATCCAATGAACCTGTCAGACAGTCAATCGGATTACGTAGCTCCCGGAATCAAGATTTCATCAAAGATCAAAGGGAAATGAAGAAATTGAAAATCATGAAAAAATGGCTAACACTCTGAAAGTTCGAGCCCTTGGAGGAAATAGGCTCCCGTGAATTTGAAGGTCAAACGAAGTTTTCCGTCAGAGGCTCCAGAACAATCTTCTCGGAATTAGTCAAGCTACGCGATAAATCATCCAGCTCGTTCATTGGATCAATCTGGAAGCCGGAGATCAAGGTCAAAGTGGGGGGTCAAAATTGTGAAAAAGTTGAAAAACTCAAAAAAATGGCCAACTCTGAAGCAAATGGGCCTAGCCCGAAGGGGCCCAACTTTCAATGCCTTAGTGAAATTTTTAGAATTTTCAAAAAAATTCAAAATTGTGAGATGAAGAGAATGTCCAGGTTCATTGAATAGGCCAATTTTTAGGGTTTTGAAGATAAAAGCAAACCTATTTCAAACCCTAAGTCTATTTAACACCTCTCTTCAATGCAATTTTCATCATTATTGCAGGTAGCATTCCAAGGAGAAAGTTGGAGCAGCAAATTTGGAGAAATTTTTAAAGATTCAAGAACTCAAGTTTGTTGATTCTTCATCAAATTTTTCAAACCAGCAACTTAAGGCCTTGCTTTTTCATCCAGAAGATCAAATTTTTGAAGAAGGCCAAGATTTTCAATTTTCAGCCATCTGGGTCTTGTCATCTCATTCTTCTGAAGAATTTTTCAAGAAATTTTCTCAAGTTGCAGCAGCTGCTTTTTATTTTGCATGACAGTGAAATCCTCAGTGCATTCAATTTGATCATCTGGGTCCTCTCAAATCAGTCTTCTAAAGAAAACCCATATCACAGCTTTTTTCAAGCAAATTTCAAATTTTAGGGTTGGCTACTTTTTCGATCAGCCATCAGTGTTTTTCAAATCTGATCAACTGGGTCCGTTTCTAATTGCATTCTGAACAAAACCCAGGTGCTAGCTTTTTTCATGAAAAATTGACGAAATTAGGGTTTGCTGCTTTTTCAGTCTAAATTCAAAATTTTCAAAAACGAACGATTTCAAATTTTAGGGTTGGCTACTTGATCAGCCATCAGTGTTTTTCAAATCTGATCAACTGGGTCCGTTTCTAATTGCATTCTGAACAAAACCCAGGTGCTAGCTTTTTTCGTGAAAAATTGACGAAATTAGGGTTTGCTGCTTTTTCAGTCTAAATTCAAAATTTTCAAAAACGAACGATCTAAGTTGTCTTGCAACGAAATTTTGAGCAAAACCCATATCTCAGAAAAATTTTGAAACATTTGTTCGTTGGAGGAAGAAAAATCAGCATTCTAAAAATAGTAAGTTGTTCAAAACTTGTCTGAACCTAGGCGAGTTTACAATCATTCTTCAAGGTTTCCGAAATGGAGTACACTCCCAATGATTTCAAGGTCAAATCAGCTCTCTACCATGATTTCATCAAAACAGCTGAGACGGACTTGCATCATATCAAGCCAGTGTTTGATCTACACGCTTTGGAGAGCGCAGGCAACACTACCATCAGAAACTTGGGGCACTCTGGACTCCTCACAGCAGCGTCTATTCCTATATCACTTCAGAGCCTCAAGTTTGTAATCACTTGCATCAAGCATTACAATCTGGCTACAAGGGAGATTCAATCAGTTGATGGCAAATTGATTTGCAGTTTGAAGCCTGACATGATCGAGAAATGTTTCTCCATTCCCCCTTGGCCTGAAAGTGTCACTATCTCAAAAGGTGAATGTGAAAGGATATGGGAAATGCACAAGGACAAGTATAGCAAGAAAATTGCTCAAAGGTGGATGAAGGAGAAGCATAAGACTTTCCCTAAGAACATCGGGCAAGGTGAGTTCAAAGATGAAATTGCTATCATAATCACCTTGCTCAACAGGGTAATTAGACAAGAAGATGCTACCAAGTTTCAGCCTACCTCACATCATGAAGAAGACTGAATTCTATGATTGGGCCACCTTGATCAGTGACAGCCTTCATCAGCAAATAACAAAATATTTCCAGATTCATGAGTTCCATATGGTTTCTTACCTAGTCTACCTGGTGGCCTATCAAGGTCAATTCAGAGGGTTGCACACCGAGGGATCATTGAGCATACAACACATCTATACCTACTATCCTCAGTTGGAATTCACGAAGGCACTGCATCACTACAAGAGGGTGAATGGGGCTTTCCTGATATACACAGTGCAAGACCTAGACAATGAATTACACGTCCATATCTCTTTAGTAGCCAAGGCAGCGATGGCGGAGTGGGCAGATTGGTTCATACAATTTCCTACTTTCACCTATCTCAGAGTATATGGCTATTCTGGCCCTCCACTCATGCTACCAAGGTATCCATCAGACGAAGTTGTATTCATGGAGTTCTTAAGGCAGGCAAGTGAGGTCCACACAGTCTTAAGGAATAGAAACAAACCAGCCCTCGGTTTTCCAATAGGGTTGGGAATTTATACATGCAGAATAGCAGCAGATGCTAAGACCATGGGGGATGAATTAGATAAACTTGGTCTCAAGCCTTACAGCGAGAGACGATCTTATGACCCTCATGGCGTCTACACTGGCTAACTGGAGAAAAACTATGCTCACTTACCCACTCTCAAAGACTTTTGGGCCAATTGCATAGATGAGTTCAAGGTGCAAAGGCGTAGTTACAGTAGGCTCACTCTTCACCAGATGAAGGACTACTTATCAATAGACATTGAAGGATTATCAGATGATGATGAGGATGTGCTTCTCCCGATGTATGCTCAGAAGCGAATTGAAGATCAGCCCCTTCCTCAAGTCAATTGGGCTAATAAAGAGTCTCTCTTAGTTGAAGACAGGACAAAACAAGTCCTCGAGCATAACAAGGTTTTCCTAATTCTTAAGAGGAAAAACTCCATTCCAGTAGCAGAGCCGCCAAGGACACTTCCCTCTTCTTCCAGAGGACAATCAAAAGGGAAAGGCATAAGTCAGTCTCAAGAAGGCGTCAAAGGCAATAGATCAAATAAAAATGTGAGAAGAAGGTTAGACTTCTCAGGCATAGTCATGCAGGAGCAACCCACAATTGTAACAGAAGCTCCTCCTGACGAGCCCGTGCCATAGGAAGAAGCAAAGGAGCCGCCTTTAACACATGTTTCTCTTCCTTTGACAGAGTCTTCACCGATTCACATCGACCTGATATTGAAGATGATGAAGAAATTGCAATTGTACCTCCTAAGGAAGTTAGTAAAGATACTACCGTGTCTTGGCTTGAGAGCTCCTTGGGAAGGGTAAGAAGAAGACCTTCATATCAGGTGAATTTTGATGACCTTGATAACATCTATCAGGAACCTCCTAAGAAGAAAGCGAAGAAGCAAGTTCATTATGAAAGGAATCCTGATGGTGAGGTGATCATGGAGACTGCCTTACCTCATGAACATAAGAACAGAGATGAAGTGGATATGGAGGACTTTGTGATGGTCAAGGCTAATCTTGGTAAAAATACCAGACATGCGGATGTCAGTTTGTTCAGAGTTGTATTTGAAAGCCTTCAGGAAAGAGTGCTCAAGGATGGGGAAGACAAGGCAGCCCTCAAGGCTGAAATACAGCAGCTAAGGCTTTATATTTCTAACCTCGTTCATGGCTCATCGCAGGCAACCCAACTACTGCCCTAGGTTTTAGAGACACCAGCTGATCATCATTAGTTGAGACAGCTGGTTATTTGTGGGAAGGAAACTCAAGAGTGGATCGAGAGTTTCATTGTCAGAGGAAAGGAGATCTTGGCACGGATGTTTCAGTTGAGCGAAAACACTCATGAGCTACGTCAAGGTATCCAAGGGTTTGAACAATCAGTGGCTGAAGTAAAACCAAGGCATGAGATCATCATTGCAGATTTAGATACAGCCTATGGTTCAGCAGTTTCAAAAGAACACAAGAGGCAGATCCTTGCTTGGAGAGAGCGTCATGTCTTCAAGGTTAAAACCTATGAGAGGACATCCGAGGAGTTTATTGCCTACAAAGGGTGATCGAAGCTCTTCTTTTCATCAATGAGTTTGTCACAAAGATTCCTTCTCGATACAGTCTTGAAGATGGTTCCTACGTCATGCTTGATGAAGTGCAAACTCAATTTCAGAGTGTTGTTCGCAGCTGTGATAGCAGCAATACAGTTGGTGGCAGAATGAATCACCTTGCCATGATGTCAGCAAGATTTGAAAAAGCGGCCAATGAGGTTGAAGATTTCCTGACGTCAATTGCAAATGGTGAAGATATCTTGGAAAAACGCAGCTTTGCTATTGATGGGATAGATGCACCGAACCGGGACACAGTTTCCTGCTTTTTAGCGGATGTGATTGAGATTTGAAATGGCTTTCATCTAGAAGCTTTATTTCCGCTTTCTTTCTATTCTTGGAGGAATTCTTATCCATTCTTTGAAGAAGAGAAAGAAGATAAATGTAATAGTTGGCGTTTCCCACTTTTCCTGCTTTCTTAGGTGTTAGATGTTATCTTCTTTCTAGATTTAGAAATAAAGCTTGTTTGCCGAGCAAGCCCTAGATTGTAAAAGCAAGGAGATTTTAGGGTTCCCTACTCCTCTACTTGCCTATAAATAAGAGCCTTTGCTCATTAGTTTTCTTTAACCATGATAGTGATAACAAAACGCTGAGCCTAAGTGTCTTCTATTTGTTATTCAAGTGTTGTTCAATTGTTTTATGATAGCGAATTGTTGAGTCTCTTTTAGCCAACAAGTAGTTGTTGTAATTGCTGTTCTCTTTGCGTAAGAACAAGATTGCAAACCTCTTTAGCTGCAATTTCTTGTTCCGTGCATGTGTTTAGTGTAATCTCTGTTCCAGAAGTTTGAGAAATAAAGTCCTGAGCCTCTTTTGCCTCGATATAATGTCTCAAGTTTCCATCTACTGTGTTATGCTTATATGATCTTAAATTTCAGCTTGCATTGAAAGTCAGTAAATGTATGTTGAGAGGAGAGTTTATCTGAATACGTTTATTGTGTTATTCTTTTGTGATCTTTATTTCAGCCTACATTGAAAGTAAGTAGATGTATGTTGGGAAAGAGTTTATTTTAGCATTTTGTTAGAGAATCAAACCTTGTTCATTTCTAATTTCTCTTGCTCTGCGTATTACTTGAGAAGTTAGAAACGTCTTTAGCTTAAGTTAGTTGTAGTTGAAGTTCTTATTTAGAAAATCTCAGCTGTGGCGTTTGTGCTTTATAAACCTTGTGCTCTAGCTGATCAAAAAGATAGGCAACTTAGTTTTTAGTTTACTTTCTTTCAACACCATCAGCAAGAGGGAGCTTCCCCTCCTAATTTGAAGAGCAGTTTTACTATGCATAGCTGTCCGTTTCAAATTCACATTCCAGAGGTGCGAATTTAAACACCAACACAGTCGTGTCCAACAATCATACCAACCATAAGTGCTTCTCATTTGTATGTTTTTCACTGGCATTGACAAACCTCACCACTAACGAACATCAATAATAAGACCACAAAGATTGCATTTGATACAAATGAAAATGTTTGCATTCGCTATAGTTGTGTGCAAAGGTCATATTGGTAGATAACTGATAAATGATTTCTTATTGTATACACAAACATGTGAAGTATGTGTTTGTGCATGTCTTTGTGCTTGTATGTTTTTAATTAAATATTTCAAGTAGATTTACACACATACAAGGTAATAGGATGCAACACAAGAATGGAGAGAATTAAGGTCAAGTAGATATATAATAACAGAAATTACAAACACATTTTATCTGCTGAAAAAACATGACAAATCACTCAATAGAATGCTACAAACTTCAAATTTGTGAACAGGTTGTATGTTTCTCTTGGTATCATCCCTTTGTAGATACCATGGAAAAGTACAGCAGAATTTTCCACTAATTAATGTCATAAAATGTGTTTCAAATAGAAAAGCATTTGTTTCATTTGAACTAGGAAAAGCACCTGTGTAATTCCAACTGGTCGATCTCTCAAGTGTGGTTGTTTAAGAACTTCAGTCTGTGCATAAAAACAGTCCACATCCTGCACATAGAAGCATGGAAGAATTAACTCACATAATACTAAAAAAAAACAGATCTCAAGAAACATATGTTGGCCTCACATTATGTTTGATAGTCCACGCAATCTTTGAAAAGTTTATTTTGGGACCAATACTTTGACAAAAGATTCATTGTTTTTTATATAGCATAACCAACCTCCTACAAATCCAAGAACTTTTAAGAAGTTATTGAGAAGTAGGTTCATGCAATGAACCAGGACACCCTTCTCAAAGATAATGCAATGGCTAGGGCAAATCAATGCCAAACATGAGCATTCCAAAACAGTAGCCTTTCATAAAAATGAGTGATTTCTCCATATGATATAAACAACACAATATTATTGCAAAGTTTGTTAAAATCCAACTCACAAATACGTAAAGTGGTGAGGTTATTCATAATTCACTCTATGAAAGTTATAATAATTTTAATGTTCACAATCCCATCATTTAATAATGACAAGTGACCTACACTAAGATACAACATAAGCACTCAAACATCCTCAATGTAGTGGATCCTAGATGATTCCTGTTCTTGTCTCTTTTATAGTTGTTGTTTCATTTTGTCCCTATAGCCTTCATATTGTATCGGGGATTTACTCCAATTTCTATAAGTGACCTTCTCTTGTTATGGCTATCTTGAAGGGATAATTCAACTCATATTTGAAAAACTTGGACTTGGCAATAACTCGGCAGGCCCAAAAATTTTAACAACTCAAGACTAAGCAAAAACTCAAGGAAAAACTCGGCAATTTATCGAACATTTTAAAATACATAAATTTTTTAAAATATTCTTCAAAAACACACATATTACTAATTTTGTAGAGCATATTGTTGATTTCCATCATATATAAATCAGAATTCTAGTTTAATACATATCATAGGCCAAAAACTGAGTTCAATCTCTAAATAAGTGACAATGCCACTTCCACTAACCATGTCATATGTAGAAGTTGCCTAATTTAAAGAGATTTTTGGCAAGTTGTGCAATAATAACATCTAAGTTAGCACACTCAAGAGTTATATTTCAAATTTTCAAGTCCTCATCACCCCCTCATTGTAATCAATTTTCTTTTTTGACAAGAGATCCTCATAACTAATGGGGATTTGGGAATGGAGATACCAATGGGGTTGAGGGGCAATGCCCCTCATGGGAGTTTGGGGGCAATGCACCTACTGGGGTCAACCAGCAGCAGCCCTTGTGGGGATTTGGGGGCAATGCCTCCAATGGGGTCAAGGGGCAACACCCCCAACAGGGTCAAGTGGCAATGCCCCTTGTGAGGGTTTGGGGGCAACGCCCCCAACGGGGTCAAGGGGTAGCACCCCTCATGGGGTTTGTGATGTCCCCGCTCTAGTCAGTTCTCAGGAACAGTGTGTTAGCCTATTTCTTGGACCCTTGTGGGCTAACTGGATTGGTTAGAGGGTCAATGGTATTTTCTAGAGGAGTTGGTCGTTCTCATTTTCAGAGTTCAGTGATTGACTAACTACAGGCCTTGGAAGTTCAGAAGTTGACAGCTTCTAACGGCACAGAATTATATGGAGTTTTGAGAGAGTTATGGATTTTTAAGTGATTTGAGTTAATTATTTAACTTAATGCTTTATTATAAAGTCAAATTGACTTTATAAATATTATATCACTTAAATATTTTATAAAAGTGATTTAAAATTAAATCACTTATGCATAGAAGTGGGCGCCCAAGTATTTAACTTGCAACTATTGAAAAGTGATTTAAATATGATTTAAAATATTTAAATGATTGCAAGTGGCATCATTTTCTTGAAATGCGTGCCTTTTGGGATATGAGGCATTTTGGCAATGAGAAACTCTATTATTGATTATTTCAACTTTGCCTTTGGTTTCTTTCTATGCTATTCTCTATGATCAAGGTTTTGAGCAAATCTTCCATTGGAGAACGAGATCTCTTCAATGTTGAGCATTTTTGAGACTGTGAGAGATCAGTTGAATTAGTGCAACTGTGAGGGCTTCATTTAGAGGTTCTACATGCTACAATCAAAGTTTTATTATTCAGTTTTTACTTGTTTGCAATAAGGAAGGGGGTTTCTTCACCAGAGACGTCATCTTCAACAGATCTCAGCTTTCAGCTTTGTTCCTTTGGTTTCTTCCTTGGCCGTACCATTTGCATTGGGATTTGTGCCTTCCTGGAGGTTTGGCGTGTGAAGCTTGTAGCTAAAACGCCTTCTCTTTGGTTCCTATTTGTGCTTCATTCTTGGCAGCTACTCCTATTAGCCCTTTGTATCCTGTTTCAGAGTGGGAGAAGTCATTTCTGGAGGCCAGGCATCCATATTTGCCAGTTTTCACCATTCTTGGCTAGCGAGTTGACTTATCTTTTTAAATAAATAATCTGGAAGCATTCGGGTATGTTTATCATTTGTGATCTATTTGTTTCAGTTAAATAATACCTTTTGCACTTCCATTCTGTAGAAAATAGCTCAATTTTACATTTTATGAGCTTTTATATGATGCGCCCCTTCTCTTCTGTCTACAAACTTTCTTTAAAAAACTAAAAAACACAAGAAGATTTAAGAAAAATACAGGGGTTTGCGTTGTGAGCCAGCAGGGTTCATCACAGGGTTTGAGGGTAGCACCCCTCAAATTAAGGCCTTTGAAACACACAAACCTTCATTGCTAGTCACCATGTTACCACATGCCCTAAGTCACCAAGAACATATGAAAATGAAGTAAAAATCACATTTTTTTTAAATTGCAAGCAAGAAAAAAAAAATATCTAGATTTCGGCGAGTTATTGACCAAAAAAATCGCAATTTTTTTTGTTGACTCGCGAGTTTTTCGCAGAAAAATTGCCGCAAGTTTTTGGCAAGCAACTCACCTGGCCATTTGGCTCATGAGTACTCACGAGTTTTGCAAAAACTCTATGAATTTTGCAATAGAGATTCAACTTCCCTCTCAAATCATTTGAAAGCTCTCTTATCTAGAACCTGCTAGCAGCTCAAAAATGATGTTGATAACGAATTGTGACAAGAGTTCAATGCAAAAACAAATGAATTTTCATAGAGATTCATTCTAAATGAGCAGGTTCAAAATGATTCCAAAGGATTGAACTCAATAGAGAAGAGCAGGTTCAAAATATTCCAAAGGATCTCAATAAGAAGGTTATGGAGGAAAAATTTTACAATATTTGGCCCTCTCCCAAAGTTCATTGTGCTCCCGTACCAGGGTCCAAAATTCCTAAAAGCAAAGAAGCATAAAAGAAATGTGGTGGAGTTTATTCATCACAGTTATACATGCCTTTACAGAATTTTTATTTTTTAATTCAGGAAGGATCTTGATTTATGGTTACCAATAGCCTTTACAAGGTAGGCCATAAAGTCTAATCAAATTATGGAAATCACTTCAACTTTCTTTGTTTGTGTGAGAATCCTCCATCTTTAGGGATGCAAGGTCTTATTAACATTTTGGAACACAAATAGAAAATGCACTTTTCTTGAAACAAAGAGAGAATCAATGGCATGCACAATAATAAGTATGGAGCTAGAACTCAACCAAGGATTGCTAGAAGCTTCGCTGTTGAAATTCTTAGAAGGAACATATGCAGAACTTGGACTACAAAGGGTATCACTAGGAAGAGATTATGAAAGAAATCAAATATCATGCAAGATGAACCAGAATGAAGTTGAACAATGAGATTAACTCAAAAGTAGGTGTAGTTAAAGAAAACTAAGGAAGGAATAGAGGACAAAGAGCAGACAAGAAATCAAGTGAGAACAAATCTCAAGCCTTGGATCCATTTGAAGAGCAGGATCAAGGAAAACTAATCTCCAATAAAGATAGATGAGTAAGGTACAAGATAAATGTAATATGGAAGCAAGCAATACAAATATTAATACTTCGAAGGAGCAAATCTAAATAAGCCATTGGGAGAGACTATGAATTAACTCAAGAAAAACTTAAGTTGGTAGAAAAACTTCCTGCTGGAGAAAAATTGGAGTAGTTGGGGAGAGTGCATTTTGTAATATCCCACAATGGAATATTTTGATCTTTTCCTGATCTAACTAAATTCAACTGAATGAATTTCACCAATTAATCTCACAAATCAGAAATGAAGTCAGGATCCGATTTTATTGCAATTGTAGTATTGGTGGCAAGCCGCACAATCATGCATATGAAAGCTAATAAATCCTTACGCAGAAACAGAACTTCTGGAACCTATGATTAATGAAACATAACTGCTGTAATGATATATGAAACCTTTATAATTATCAGCAATATCAATATACTGCGGCCCACACCAACACAAATTTATTTATTTCAATATATGTTTGCTAATCGGCCAACTTATGTGGCAATACAGCATTGTAAAGCACAAGATCAGATTTGTAGAGGATCCGCCCTAGTCAGAGCAATGATTATGTCACAACCCTTGCCACTTACAGTCTATAAATATATGTCAATGATATACCCTTACAAAACCAGACTTATGACAAAGATTTCACAATGATTATTGCCAGCAATTTTAAGCAATATCAACCCTTAAAGAGCAGCCGATGGGAATCTAAATCCAAATTGGCCCTATGTGAGTGAGCAACACATCAACAACAACAAGCATAGACCTTAAAATGCTTCCAAGTCAAATATCAATGGTGCTGAGCAAGTCACCTCAATAGAGACTAAAAATTAATCAAATTTGCACAATGGTGATCTCCATGAGAAATCACTCCAAGGAATTGTGAATTTTTGTCCTTCAATTCCAAACCTAAAGGGTTTTCATCCTCAGGATAATTGAACCAAAGATCAATACTCTGATAAGGATTAGAAATCAGAAAATAGAATGGTTGATCAATATGCCTCCTCCTCCTTGCTTGACCAAATAGAGTTTTCCTTCAGAAGACATAACTCTTCAAATTTCCTTCATGACCTTTGATTGATATTTGAGAGGGATTATTTAAAATAAACTTTAATTATAAGAGACCTTATTTTATATTTTAACTTAATTATTATAATTTTAATCCCATTTCCTTGGTGTGAAATTCCCAAAACCCACAAGAAATGTATGATGGGTGTTTTGGGTTCCAACTTGGATTAATTTTGATAAAAAGGGACATTACAATCCATCCTTCCCAGGATTGCTTATCCTCAAGCAATCATAAACTAGGATGCTCCAAAATTTCTTCTCCACTTGACTAAGTCTTTCTGAGGATACCAAGATCCCAAATCAATCTTGGAAATACTTTGAATCTCTCAAACGATACAATATATTTTCATTTTGTTTAACTACCTCTCTATTGCTAAGTCTTGCTAATGCGGTTTCTTAATAACTTTTCCTTTCTTGTCTTCAAACAGTTTTTCTTGACTATTCATATTGCCCTGCAAAGCTTCCTAAATCATACCGAACTCTGCTAATTGCTTTGTCTCTGCAACTTCTAACTTTCCCAATGGTTGTTCTTTATGAAGAACCACTTCACCACTCAACTTCCACTGCACTACTTTGATATTATTGCAAGTTGCAAAACTTGAACCAAGAGATGTCTTTGCCTCCATTTCAAAAAGCGGGTTATCCCAGTGAACAAGTCTCTCTACATCCATCTGAAAAAGTGGGTTGATTACAACCCAGTGGAAAAATTGAAAATTATTCATATTATTAGAATGGAAATCAATTTCTTGATTAGACCACTCATACTAACCTAATTCTAAACAATTTCATTTTGAATCCATTATTTTTAATTCCCAATCAATATCAGCATTCCCAAATTGCTTATCATTAGTTGTTGATCTAACAATTTCAGCAAACTCAAAACTAGCAATCATAACTATTGAAACATTTTCTTCAACTTGTGGCTCTGATGTGTTTACTTCCTCATACTCCACCATATTTTTTGATTCTTCATCAGATTTCCCTAACTCTTTTTCTAATGTCATTACTTCTTTGCTTTGACACTTGTGGCTTGGCTCCCAAGATTCCTTGCAAAAGAAGCAAAGATTTTCTCTTCTAAGTTTGTTTTGATT
The DNA here is from genome assembly GCA_007258455.2 of Sequoia sempervirens. NCBI lineage: Eukaryota > Viridiplantae > Streptophyta > Pinopsida > Cupressales > Cupressaceae > Sequoia > Sequoia sempervirens. Next base: position 16,232 of record VDFB02290714.1, read on the forward strand.
GTTATCAATCTTTCTTGCAATAGGAGAAAAAAATTTGTTGATTAGAATGGGATTGGGTTCAAGGCATTGATTGCTCTAGTGTTGTAACCCTTTTGATGACTACTTGGGGTTCTAGTTCTAAATGTTCTTTTTTTCTTCCGCTCCACCATTTTTTTACTAAATATTTGGAAATCCTTGTGAGGTCTAGGCTCAAGTCTTGATCTATTTCTGGTTCTCTTTATATTCATGAAATTTGTAAAAGACATTGTCTTTTGGATCTCTATAGGAAGATTTCTATAATCTACATAATTTGCAATGATATCTTCTTGTATCGAATTTTGAAATCCCACCACAAGAGCATCTTCTTTACAAATGAAAGTGGGACGTAGAGATCTATCAACAAACCGCACAACTGTTCTCTTTGTGTGATTGTTTTAATTATTGTTATTGGCACCTGAAGTGCTGGCCTCACTATTCCACCTTCTGGAAGCATTCATATCATTCTGCAGGGAGCATCAAACCCAACATGTTTATCATTGTATCAATATTTTTTCTTTATCAGCATCCATCTCATATTATTAATAATTCCTAATGAGAACAATCCTTAGTTTTTGTTGGCAACTCTTCTCAAACAATTCATATAACCTCAAAACTCCCCTTCAACGAAATCTGCTCAATCCTATTGGAAGCGGTTAAAATATAGTTGTTTGTGTGTCACAGCTTCCCCAAGGTTACTTTATCTTATACACAAAAAAGCAATAATTATATTATAATATTGTTTCCTGAGGATCGTGACTCACATCCACATGGCAACAAAGGGTTGCGATTAGCATACACACACTACCATGCAAGTTGGAGTCCTTTATACAAGGTTTAGCTTACAAGGAGACAAGAACCTAGAGATCCTAGGAGATGCTCCCCACATGATGCACAATTCACCCTTTGTTGTGCCAAATACAGTGTTTTGTCTTAACTTTATTCCCTTGTCTTATTTAAACACATCAACTCCTTAGTTGTGCTAGAATACTTGTGGTTTTATCTATTACAATTTTAGCAGAACTCAACTTTGACTGGTGACCCCACCATAAACTCAAACAGCAACAAAGAAGACGCAAATCATTATTTAGAAGAAGCAGTCGGTTTATTCCCTTCAAAACCAATTTTTGATTCCTCCACATTAAATTTGTCACCTTATATTGAATTATAAATGTAACTTATGAATACAGTGAATAGGACCCATAAAGGAATATGGGAAGTTGATGTCAAGTTTGGTCTCCTAGATGGTGCATTGGAAATTTTTCAGTAGTCTAACCTGCACAAGGTAGTGTCCTAGCTTTATCAACCCTTCAATTGCACAATGATTATTCAAAGGAAGACCAATCATCATGCTTTATCAAAAATTGTCTCCCTATGTCATTGTTAGGAATAAGTGTTCACATGGGTTAGAATAATATTGTGTGTTAGAGCGAATAAGGTGAAGTGAGTTGTAGTAAGACTAGTAACAACTAACGAAACTATTCTAGGTGAGAAAATAATTATTTAGTAGTTGTTAGTATTGTTTGTGTGTTTGTTTGAGTTGTTAAAAGTTTAAAACAACTCATATATTTAGAGGAGTTGTTCCCTATAATATAGGATCTAAAAATCCTATAAATATGCAATGCCTTAGTGAATGGAAAGGGTAATAGAAACACATATTATTCTATGTGTAATCTTTTGCAAGTTTCTATAAACTCGGCCCAAAATATTAATAGTTATCGCCACCTTTGTTATCTTTTGTCATTCACAAACAAGTTTAAACCATTAGCTATGACAACTCAATATTGGATTCGTCTAGCAATTCAAACCTTTAAATTATTTATTGGATAAATACATAAAGCCTGAAATTCTTCAATCTTCATACAACTTCTAAAATACTCTAACATTCAATACCAAAGGTGAAATGCAATCTGCATTCACTTGTTGGCTTCTCTTTCACAAGTTCGCAAAATCCAACTTTGATACCACTGTAATATCCCACAATGGAATTTTTGATCTTTTCCTAATCTAATTAAATTAAACTCAATGAATTTCACCAATTAATCTCACAAATCAGAAATGAAGTCAGGATTAGATTTGATTGCAAGTGTAGTATTGGTGGCAAGCCACACAATCATGCATATGAAAGCTAATTAATCCTTTTGTGGAGATAGAATTTTTAGAACTTATGATTAATGAAACATAACTGCTGTAATGATATATGAAACCTTTGTAATTATCAGCAATGTCAATATACTGCAGCCCACACCAACAGTAATTTCTTTATTTTGATGAATGTTTGCTAATCAGCCAACTTATGTGATGATACAGCACTGTAAAGAACAAGATCAGATTTGTAGAGGATCTGCCCTAGTTGGAGTAATGATTATGTCATAATCCTTGCCACTTACAGCCTATAAATATATGCCAATGATCTATCCTTACAAAACCAGACTTATAACAAAGATTTCACAATGATTACTGCCAGCAATTTTAAGCAATATCGACCCTTAAAGAACAGCCAATGGGAATCTAAATCCAAATCAATCCTATGTGAGCGATTGACACATCAACAACAACAAGCATAGACCCTAAAATGCTTCCAAGTCAAATATCAATGGTGCTGAGCAAGCCACCTCAATAGAGACTAAAAATTAATCAAATTTGCACAATGGTGATCTCCGTGCGAAGTCACTCCAAGGAATTGTGGGTTTCTGTCCTAAGCTTAATTGAACCAAAGTCCAATGCTCCAACAAGGAGTAGAAATCAAAAAATAGAATGGTTGATCAATATGCCTTCTTCTCCTTGCTTGGACTCTCTTGAATAGAGTTTTCCTCCAAAAGAATAACTCTCCAAATTTGCTTCATGACCTTTGATTGATATTTGAGAGCATTATTTAAAACAAACTTTAATTATAAGAGACCTTATTTTATATTTTAACTTTGCTTGAGGCCCTCTTTATTAGAATTTTAATCACATTCCCTTAGTGCAAAATTCCCAAAACCCATAGAAAAAGTATGATGGGTGTTTTGGGTTTCAACTTGGCTTAATTTTGAAAAATGGGACATTACACCTTCATGCTTCATTGAGAGAAAGGAAGGTACAGCAAAGCAATAACCACACTAAGCAGCAAAGAAGTAGAAATGCATTCAAGTGAAAAATGAATGAAACAAGAAAGGCATCAATCATATTTATTATATATGTTGTACACATACTAAAAAAATTGTATTGAGTCAAATTTCAAGCCAAAAACTAGTCATTTATTGGTCATAAGCCATTCATCAATCCCTATCTCTAGTAGTCATCAATGTGATCATTATATATTCTAGTTAACACATTAACAAAGCCTACAATAGGAGGTTTTCAAGCATAACAATTAAGGTGAATACAACAACTTGGATATAAGGAAAGGCAATGAAGTACCAAGGCAAGGAAGTGATCATCAAGGCGCTTAAAGTGCTTCTTGAAAAAGGAAAAAAAGTACTTTTGGCAATTTCAAGTCGAAAAAAGGTGCATGTGGAGCACACCTTAGAGAAGAATAATGGGTTTCCTCAACAAAAAACAAGTAGAAATGATCTCCCAAGGACCCAAGCGCACCGTTGAGCCTATGGATGTCATTTTTGGGGTGAAAATCACATAAGTGTGCACTTTTAAACGTCGATGACGAATTAGTTCACTTAAGTAATTCAAACAACACTTATTCACTTAAGTAACAAATGTCAATGAAGAATTAGAATGGAAAATTAACACTTGAATGGGTTTGAAAGGACGAGATGACTTAAATGTCAAAGTGAAAACAAGTCAAAAGTGATACTTAACCACTAGGGTGCACACCTAGCACTTGTTAAACATAACAAAAAGTGAAAACGCACACCCAAATTCAATCAAAGGTCAATTTGTCAAAGAGAAATTAGATGAAAAAGTACCCTCGTGTCTCCAAGCATGTCCCCTAGGAGGTCAAATTTCAGAGAGACTAAAACTTCTCTCAAGTCCTCAAATGTGCCCTTGGGAGGTCAAATGTCAAAGTGTCAATAAGAAATTAGGAGAAAAAGTGCAATAAGACTCCCAAGTGCACCTTTGACGCTTAAGCATCAACATATCAATGAAGAACACCCAAGAGGAGTTGAGTGTCAAAATTGAACATGGAAAAATAAGTAAAACTTGCACCAAGAGGCTCAAAAGCATGCCTTGAGAGAGTCACTAAGTGACAAAGTGAATGTCAAATTATAACAAAAGTGCAAGGACTCGATAGTATGCCCTTGTCATGGAGAAGTCATTTTCACCACAAAACACAAAAGGACACTATTGGAGCAAGTTTCTTAGCATCTTGTTGACCACTTGCAAATAGACTCTCCAAGTTTCATCAAGGATCAACACTTGTTTCCTTTCTTCAACATCTAGAGCAATCATTGTGATAATCTTTTAATTTCCTTCACCCTTCATTCAAGACACTTCAAGATGGGTAGTTGGTCACATTAAAGGTCTTCATCATGGACAAGGTCCAAGGGGTTGGACACTAAATTTCAGAAGTTTCCAAGAAAGTAGTCAAATTCAAGTCACCAAGATTGTTTGGTGAGTCATTAATGGTCATTAGGATTTCATGACTTTTTTAGAAGATCCGCCATGGTCAAATGAAGGAAACTTCATTAGAATCACTACAAGGAGAGAACTATCAAATTGGCTATTTCTAGCCACCACTAGTTTTAGTCATTAATATTCTTGGGAGATAGATATTTCAAGATGATATTTGGGAACATCTATTTATAGACGTTCTATTTCTAGACAAAATTTTAGAAGGTCTCTTTATAAAGATATGTGTTCTAAGCAAAAATCTATTTGAAGATTACTTGATTTAGATATTATTTGTGAACCAAATTACATATTGAGGTTGCTTTGTATGCAAGCAAACTATTGATAGCATAAGAACTTCAATTAGCTTTTTATTTATTTTCCATGCAAAACTTTGTAAACATATATAAATAAGAGCCATTTGCATTTAGATTTGGAATGGTAATTTTTACATCTATTTTTCACTAAGATTACTATCCAAGCTTCTACGTACTCTTATGTATGTGCTTGTAATGTCCCCTACTTGGAGTATGCCTAAATTTGCCTTAAGGGACAATTACACAACATAAAATGATATTCCATAGTAAATTATCTAATAGATATTGAACTTAAGAATAAATGAACTATTAACATTTATGAAATAATGAATAACAACTTAAACTTGAATCCAATCTATAGACACTTTTCCAATAACCAATCATGGTAGGGATTGGAGAGAAACGCATGATAGGGCGCTAGAAAAGTTATTCATCACAATTAAGCCCAAGGGCGTGCTCATACCCCCCTTGGCCCCAAGTGGCAAGAACATCCAACCAAAACAATTCCATCCAACTTAGGGTGGCGTACTTACATTGTGAGAACCTATACACTATTCATCTCAATTAAGCCCAAGGGTGTGCTCATACCCCCTACCCCTAAGTGGTATGTAATGTCCCCTTCTCATCAGTGAGCAGTGCAGTGGCCCATCAACCTATTTCGGATGCCTGTAGGCTCGTCAGAGGTAAAATTAGGGTTTCCAGTTGTTTGGAGGTTTTTGGCATTTTCGGAGGTTTGCATGTTGGAGTTTCGGAATTTGGTTTGTGGATTCTTTCTGGGTTTTCAAAGAGCTTCGCAGTGATATGACATGCAAGTGCATTGGGCAACTTTTCAAAATTTACTATTTTTAGTAAGTTCTATTTTTGGCAATGCTCTGATTGGCAACAGTTCAATGAGCTCTTCTATTTCTGGCGAGGTTGTGAGTATATTTGGTTTTGGCTTCTGAGGTGCATTTTTGGAGTAAGGAATTATTTTAAGTCATTAATGTTATATTTTCATATTGCCCCCTTGGCCTAGTGCTATGACTTAAAGATGTTTTAAAATGTGGACTCTTAAGGGTGGACGCCTCATTGAGGAGGATTTTAATATTTTAAATGTTCATTATGTCCCCTTAAGACTTGGACGCCTAGGGATGAGGTGAATTAAGTGTTTTTTAAATTAAAATATTTCAAAGGTGAAATGGGGCGTCCCTTGGAGGGAAATGTTGGAAGCTGAAAGGTCACCTCAAGCTCTATATAAGCAGGCCTTTGCTCATTCATTCATCATCCATTGTCTATCATATTGAATTGCTACCGAAATGTTTTCAAGCTTGTGGCTTTGAGGAATGCATACCTCCTAGCAAGGATTCAATTTCGTGATTGAAAGATAACACCTAGCTCTATATGAGACTGCTTCTCATTCAGAGAATGCAGATTGAGCATCATAGTCGAAGTTTTTGATGATTTTGGTCAATTTACAGGTTGCTGGTTATTGTAGTGTTGAAGGAGATTTTCAATCATAAAACATTGTGTGATTTTATTTAGCTTCTAGGTATTGGCTCATTCCATTTCCTTGCTCTAGGCATCCTTCTTTACAAATTATCAGATTTTATCTTGGAGCATTGAATTTTTTAGAGAGGTCGCCCTTCTCCATGGGTCGTACCTTCTCTCTGGTTTGACATTGGGAATCGTCCCTTTCATTCAATGACTAATTTGCTTTGTTTATCCATTGCTAGTTGGTTTCCTTGCTTCTAGGGAATGTTTGCTTTCAATTTTGGGCGATTTGGGGAAGTTTAAAATTAGTTTTGATCATTTTGGTAGAGTAGGGGCTTGCTGGTCTGAGTTTACACATTGCTGGTTTTTATATCAGACCTGGTTATTCTCTTTTCAAGCTATTTTTCCAGTGTGTTTCCATTCACATTTGTAATTGGTGATATTGTGTGATCATTGTATTGAAATTGGAGCAGATTCTATTGCAAAAATCATTGTATCAGAGATATTGTAATTGTTGGTTTCAGTAGTACTGAATCAGCCTCTTTACTTTCAGCATTTTTTCATTTAGTATTGCTACTCCCGCTGAATAAGTGGTTGAGTATTTCAGTTTTGAATAATTGTAATAATTTCTCCCCACTAAATAAGTGGTAGTGCGGAATTCATGGCTGGTTCACCGCCTACATTTTCATTTCCAGCATTGTAATTCAGTTCAATTTATTGCTAACGATCCCCAACACCATATGCTATCACCTCGCCTTCATTGGATCTTGGTGAACATTCTTGGTGGGGGTTACTTTCCAAGCTAATTATCTTTGGAGCTAACGCTAATCATTGGTGTTTGTGCTAGACTTGTTCTAAAAATTTGGGAAAAAAACTAAGGGGAATATTTCTTGGCAAGAACATCCAACCAAGACAATTCCATCCAACTTAGGGTGGCGTACTTACATTGAGAGAACCTATACTGCCCTTCCCTAACATGTTCCCTTGCCAACCCTACACATGATTGTTTAAAGAAAAGGAAGTAAATTATAATATAAATAAATTCCCTATTTCCTTATTTATCAATTTAGACATAACATATCTCTCCTTATTGCATATTAGTCATTATGAAATTAGCTATATATAAATTTATATGCCTATCAAAATTATACATTAAATGCATATACAATCAAATGCATTCCAAATACTTTCTTAATCAATTTACTGATTTCTTAAAATACCAATTCAAATCTGACCCATTCGAGGCATACCAATCCCTTATAATATTTAATGGTTGCTGCCTTTCTGAGTGCAGATTATTATTTATTTTCTGATCTCCTTTCTGATTGAATGATATTGCATTGTGTCTCATCTTCCATATATACCCGCTTGGAGAGGGGTGACTCACCATAAAGGACATGACTTATCATAAAGAGTCGGCCTCTTTAAACTTTAATTAAATCTGTTTTAACCTTTACTAAAAGGTGCCAACATATGGAGAGTCGGCCATTATAGTAGAAGTCTCAAATAATACATAACATAATCCAGGTCAGCCAGCCGTAACAATGTATTTATTATTAATGTAGGTGCCACCAATTAGTAGGTTGGTCGGCATATTGTAATGTTAATATATTTCATTTTTATTTTATTTTTGGTCGGCCATTTTGTCAATTGCTACTATTGTTATTTATTTTATTTATTTGTATTTCAATGCTTGGTTTGCAATTTGATCATGGCAGGGGCATGACAGTCCGCCCTTCCCAAGATTGTTTGCCCTCAAGCAATCACAATCTAGGATGCTCCTGAAGTTACCCAGATCCTAAATCAACTTTGTAGATTTGTATTGCTCCTTCTTGTGATGTAATTAGCTTTTCTGTTGTGATGCTTTGATGTATTTAGGAATAGAAAATTTTGTAGCTAGTTATGCCCCACGTAATACTGCAATGATGTCCTTGGAGAGTAGTTTTTAGTATACTATAACAAGGTTAATACTATCCTCTAAAGTATATATGGAGGTTGAGATGAAGCCATTCGAGCCAGGTGCAAGGGCTGCAACGGCTCTATTCACACAGAGCTGCAAGAGTGTTGCTAGCGGCTCGGCTCAAAAATCTGAAAGGCGGTGCCCAGGGGAAAGCGAAGGCGGTGAGGGATGCAGAGTGGAGTCAGAATCCATGGAGGTAGCAGGGGAACGCCAGGGTAAGGAAGTGAAGCCGCACGGGGTGCCTCAGCACCAAGTAACAAGGTCAATGCAGAGGCAAAGGTGCACAGGGTGCCTCAGCACCAAGCAACGAGGAAGGGTAATGCAGAGGTAAAGTCAAAGAAACCCATGATCTCTCTGTAGGAAGAGATTGAGAAGGAAGTTTTTCATAATGTTCAAGTTTTTTCGAATTTAGGTTTGATAGGAAGATTCAGGGGCTTTTGGCCTAGTTTATGTGATTTACATCATTGGATATCAAAACATTGGGAACCCATTGTAGATGGTTGTATCCAAATCTACCCAGCTGCCAGAGGTTTTTTCATTGTGGTTTTTGAAACTGTGGCTGATAGAAACAAAGTTCTGTGTGATTTCTTCTGAAGCTGGAAGGAGAAATTTGCTCTTTCCTTGAAGCCCTGGCATCCGACTTTTAACCCTGCAACAAAGACTTTTGATAAAGTTCGTCTGTGGGTAAGACTCCCAAACTTGCCTCTTCATTTTTGGTTTGAGTCTTGCTTGGAGGCCATTGGAAACTCTTTAGGAAATTTTTTGATGATTGATGAGGGCTCTTCAAATCTATTGCATTCCACTTATGCCCGGATTTTGGTGGAGATGGAAGTACCAAAGACACTTCCTGAAGAGATTTCAATTAAAACCTCCAAAGGATGTTGGGTACAACCCTTGGACTATGAAGGGGTACCATCCGTTGCAGGAGATGTTTCCAAACTGGCCATACAGTTGCGCACTGTGCAAAACCCAAATGGGCTAAACCAGCTACTTGGTGGCAGGATGCCTCACACAAGCATTATGCTATTGAAAAGTAGGGCGGTAGTGTGGAACAGCAAGCTAAGGTGACTTCGGAGGCCATAGGAAAGTCTATTTTGCCACAGTCAAACAAGGGAACAGGTCCATTGGGGGGAACAGGTATAGATGAGATGCCCAGCATGAAAGATGCTGATGAAGGAAAAGCTTTTAAAGGAAAAGCAGCAGAAACTCATCACGAAGCTAAAACCCCGGAATGTAGGGAGAAATCAGGCTTGTCGAAGAAGGAGAAAGGGGTAAGTAGTGGAGAGGAGGAAGGGCAGAATGTGCAACCAATAGGAGAAGATGCATGGATGCAACATGAAGCATCGGAGGATAGGCAGAACGAGGAGACTGAAATGATAAAAGATGAGTTTGCAGCGAAGGGAAGGGACTGGCAAAAGGAGGGTGCAAGGGTGGAGGATGGATGGCAAGTCGTCAAGGGGAGAAAAGTCAACAAAAGGAAAAGCTTTGCTATGGTCCTCCGGTCTCAGACCAAAGGAAGGCCAAGTGGTGGAGAAAAATTGTAGACTTGTGAAAATTTTCTGCTTCAGAATCATTTGGCTGTAAATGTAACTCTGTGGTGTCTGTTGTTTTGGTGTGGAGCTCTTCTTTTGTTTCTTTTTCTGGTGAGAACCAGGAGAATCTATTGTAATCTTCCTTTTAAATTTAATAAAATAAACCATTATTACCGATCAAAAAAAAATACTATCCTCTAAAGTATGAGGACAATTTATTGTCTTATGTACTACTATTTCCCCATAACTCTCACCAACAAAACCAAGAGTTGGAAATTGGCAAGACCTGTTATTTAAGACAAGTTTTCTTTCATTTCATTACCTCAAGGATCCTAGGCAATGATACAAATTCTTCATTACCCCTTGTTGAAATCTACAATGATAGAAGAAATGTTACATCCTTCATCATGATGGATTATGGGACTGTTGTGAATAACAAGATCCTTTACTACAGGTTGTACCCTCTTTTCCTACACCATCAACTAGGAGTAAGTACAATTTCTCTTAAATAAAGTATATTTTATTTCACCTAATCATTCAAACAAGGTTTGAGGCAAGATTGATTCTAATGAGGATGTAATCTAAAATAGCTTATAGGTGTTTGTAACACTTACCCTAGTCTAAACATTTTTCAACATATATCATCTTGTCATAGACTCATTAATGACATGCTATAACCTTCTAAGTATATATTCCTTAGATAATCCTCAAGTACAAATTATTGGATGTACAAAAGTCTTAGAATCCATAGCAAACAGTTATCACCCACGAACACTTCATAGAATTTGAATTTATGGATTGATACTAACATCCAATTTCCATATCAATGGGAGGTTGTCACTCCTCTTGTGAAGATTTGACATATTCCCATGTTTAACATTGGATGATTTTCATATCTCAGAAAAGTATTGTTTTATTCCACCTAGTTCAAAACAATATCAATTTCTCCCAAAGTTTAGGAGGTGAAAATGATCCTGGGATTTGTGGGTTATGGGCTCACAGTGTGACTTAAAATAGACTTATGTAACAAATTTGATTTGTATTAAATTTATCTAAGGCACATGTATGCCTAATATTGATGTCCTTGAATGTAGAGCTACTCTGATCAAGAAGGATGACTTAGGAGAGTAAGACCCTGGGATGAGACGATCTACTCTAGATATCAAATATAGAAGTGAACTTGGCCCATAACAAGCCTACAAGACCAATTTTGTACATTGCAAGGTAGATCCATGCATCATAATTGTTTCAATTGTATGTGGTATGGACTTGCTTTGTACTTTATAATCTTGTTCAAAATGAACAAATTAATCTTCATTAGGACAATTGTGTTCCTCCTTCATGAAGCTTGATGAATATACCCTACAATAGATTTCCCATGTTTCGCTTAAGATCTCTAGAGAGTCCAAATTTGTAGGTTCCTAAAGAATCGAGTTGTCTTCATTACATTCTCTCAATGTTGTTTTGGGCATATCAGAGTTGAATTTGGACTTAGATTTTTAAATTATTTCTAATTCTGACTAGGCATGCTGATGATGTTTCAAATGGGGTGTTATGGATAAAACAATTTTTCTAGATAAATTATTGTAGATTGTTTGGAATATTTTTGTGGACTTAATGTTATTGTTTGGCTTTTAAGAGGTTGACCATCCTAGGTCAAGATGATATCTTAGTGCACTTATATCTTGAAGTTGAAAGTAAGATAATTTTAATCCCTCTTTGTACCTTAGTTATGCCTAAATTTTTGTGACAACTAGTGATGGCAACATGTGGATTTCTATTTAAAAATCAAGTTATATCATTACGTTTATCATTAACTATGTTGAGTTGTTATGATTGATTATTCCTTCCTTGGGAATCTTTTTGATTGTTTGATTTCTCGATGGATAGATGAGTGATGATTTCTTATTAAATGTCAATGAATTGATTTATCCTTTATATCTATTTCTTCAAGAGTCACCACCCTTCACAATAAATGAGTCACCACCCTTCATTATAAAGGAGTCACCACCCTTCATAGTAAATGAATCACCACCCTTCATGGCTGCCTTTTGAGAATAATACTTTACTTCCAAGTTGATTGATAGATGTATTTCCTATTGATGGTTTCTTCACAAGGAAATGATTCCCCTTTTATATCTTATTGTTGAGGGAGTCATAGTCTTTCACATTTGAAGGGTCCCAACTTTTCACATTTAAAAAGTCACAACCTTCCATTTGAAGAGACAACCTTTCATATTTGAAGGGTCACAACCTTTCACATTAGGAGTCACATCCTTTCTCACATCATCACTATTCTTGAGAAACTAATTTAATTTACTTGTAAAATCACTAAGGTTCTATTCTCAATTGAATTCTTCAATGATGTTATGGTGTCTTTCTCAAATGAAATGCTCTCCCTTTTTATATCTCAAGTTTGACGGAGTCACACCTTTTCACTTCAATAGTTACAACTCTTCATTGTTGCGTTTGGAGACTAATAATAATTTTATTTTAAATAAGTTAATTTGTTAGTGCTGTTGAAGACACATTAGGCATGAAGCAAACACATAGATATACATAAGACATGAAGCATACACATAAATACACGTAATACACAAAGCATTCACATAGATACATGTAAGACACACAGCATACACATAAATACACATACGACACTAAGTATACATATAAATATACTATTGGAAATGTGTCTCAACTTATTGGCTGGTTATTGGCAGCATTGTGTACATTTCTCCCTTTGATCGGTAGTATTGTGTTCCATCGACAAGACCTTGTTCTCTGTCCCAATGATGGTCCGATGAGTCTTCATGTATTCACTTAGTTCTTCATCGCCAAGACATTGCTTGGTCGGTAGGACTCCAAAGGTTGTCCCCGCAATGACCCGATGGTTTGGTGTTGGCGGCTTGTTCTATCGGCATGACTTGGCTCTATCGACGGGACCCTAACGATAGTCCCAATGACAGACCACTCGCGATGTTGCAAAGAATTGAAACTTCGAAACTACATGTTGCGTGTTGTGAAGTTCGTGAAATCTCCGATAGTCTGACTTCATTGGTGAGATGTGGCTACTTCAGCAAGACTTTAAAGTTTGTCTCCCCAATGGACTGATGACTCTCATCGGTGGGACTCATGGACTTCGGCAGGACCCTCAACCTTGTCTCATCAATGAGCCAATAGACATGAAGCTACAAAGTATACATCGGTGGGACTTGCTTACATCGGTGGGAAACGATATGAAGTCTCCCCGATATGGCAATAAGATTGGTCGACAGTGTACCGTGAGAAGCACATATCGATGTGACGATGAGTGATCGGTGAGACACGGTCTCTTGTCTCACCGATACTCCAATGACCGTTTGGCTTGGCGGGTGTTACACTTGTCGGGGTGACTCAAATAGATCGGTAGGAGGTTGATGTTGTCTCACCAATGGCCCAATATGGTAAATGTTGATTGACGATTTGTCTACTATAACGAATGGGAACCGAATTGGTATGTTTCCTGCATGGGTCTAGTGATGTAGATCAATTGGGGAATCATCTCAGAAGGAAAATGCTATAATGTGTAATGCATTGTAATAGTGTTTGGGAGTTGAGTTGTGAGTCTAATGAGAGAGAACGAGTTTGATCAGGAATTGTAATGTTGCCTGTATTGAGAGTGTGAATAGACATATGAGAGCAACAAACTGTAACTCTGTATGTGGACTTTGTTCACTGTAATACAAAGTGTTTTTGCTTGGTGTGGTGGGTTTTTCTCCCAAAAGGGTTTTCCCACGTTAAATCTGGTGTCCATTATGTGGTTGTGTTAAATTTGTTCTGTTATGTTATTCTGCTAATGTGCATCTTTAATGAACTGTAATTCAAAATTGAACCATATGTTTGCATTCTCTTCTTAGAATTAGCATTAGGAAAGTGATTCCGCACCTCTGCTTTCCTTACATATACGTAAGACACGAAGCATACATATAAAACGCACGCACATATAGAAATAGGAGAGCTGAATAGTTCATCCTAATCGAATGGTGGTTAAATTCAGTTTGTTCATTGTGCTCCATGAACACCCTCAATTCATTTCCCATTTGTTTACTCATTGTATTGTCTGGAGTAGAGTTGTTGCTTGTTGCAAGTTTCCTCTTTTCTCTCTCCAATGCCCTTTGAGTTCTTCAGCTTGCTTGCATATTCTTTTCATCTTGATCCTCAAGTTGGCATGATCAAGGCTCTAATACCAATTGTAATGCCCCCTACTTGGAGTATGCTTGAATTTTCCTTAAGGGACAATTACACAACATAAACTTGGAGTATGCTTGAATTTTCCTTAAGGGGCAATTACACAACATAAAATAATATTCCATAGTAAATTATCTAATAGATATTGAACTTAAGAATAAATGAACTATTAACATTTATGAAATAATGAATAACAACTTAAACTTGAATCCAATTTATAGACTCTTTTCCAATAACCAATCATGGTAGGGATTGGAGAGAAACGCATGATAGGGTGCTAGAAAAGTTATTCATCACAATTAAGCCCAAGGGCGTGCTCATACCCCCCTTGGCCCCAAGTGGCAGTAGCATCCAACCAAGACAATTCCATCCAACTTAGAGTGGCGTACTTACATTGTGAGAACCTATACACTATTCATCTCAATTAGGCCCAAGGGCGTGCTCATACTCCCCTAGCCCCAAGTGGCAGGAACATCCAACCAAGACAATCCCATCCAACTTGGGGTGGCGTACTTACATTGAGAGAACCTATACCGCCCTTCCCTAACATGTTCCCTTGCCAACCCTACACATGATTGTTTAAAGAAAAGGATGTAGATTATAATATAAATAAATTCCCTATTTCCTTCTTTACCAATTTAGACATAACATATCTCTCCTTATTGCATATTAGTCATTATGAAATTAGCTATATATAAATTTATATGCCTATCAAAATTATACATTAAATGCATATACAATCAAATGCATTCCAAATACTTTCTTAATCAATTTACTGATTTCTTAAAATGCCAATTCAGATCTGACCCATTCGAAGCATACCAATCCCTTATTATATTTAATGGCTGCCGCCTTTCTGAGTGCAGATTATTATTTATTTTCTGATCTCCTTTCTGATTGAATGATATTACATTGTGTCTCATATTCCATATATACCTGCTTGGAGAGGGGCGACTCACCATAAAGGACATGACTTATCATAAAGAGTCAGCCTCTTTAAACTTTAATTAAATCTGTTTTAACCTTTACTAAAAGGTGCCAACATATGGAGAGTCGGCCATTATAGTAGAAGCGCCTCAAATAATACATAACATAATCCAGGTCGACCAGCCATAACAATGTATTTATTATTAATGTAGGTGCCACCAATTAGCAGGTTGGCCAGCATATTGTAATATTAATATATTTCATTTTTATTTTATTTTTGGTCGGCCCTGCTGTTAATTGCTACTATTGTTATTTATTTTATTTCTTTGTATTTCAACGCTTGGTTTGCAATTTGATCGTGGTGGGGGCATGATGGTGCTTTGGAAGTAAACCAAATTGCTTTTATTGAAAGTGGCACGCTTTGTATTATAGTTTTCATCAAAGAAGTAATTGTAGCTTTGTATGCAATTCTCTCCTTTAGATTTGCTTTAACGTTGTGTGTATAATCCAATCATAAGTTTTGTGTTTTACTCACGCTTTCCAATATCTACTTCTAGCTAGAAATACAAGTATTTGTTAGCTACTGCAAGTGCTACTTTCAAAAAACAATATAAAAATATTTTTGAACAGAAGTGTTGATAAGCCTTGTATCATTACCTGAGAACAAAAGGACAAGTAATTTCTTCAGTTTCTTCACAATTTGTGTTCAAAACCTCAAGATTTAATTTGTAAATATTTTTAAAAAGCTAGAGGTCATTTCCTTAGGTTCCAGGGTTTAGTTTTTATTTCTGTTACAAGGGAACTTCTCCCTCTAATTCAAAGAAAGGTTTATCCTTACAAGCAGTTACATTTTGTGTTATATCAAAAGGTACGAATTAAAATGCTAACAAATTTAAACACTCTTAAAATAAAAGAATAGTTGGAGATAAAAACCAAGTTGACTTTTACGAAATATTGCAAGTTCTAATCAAAGGCTAAAGGAAAGTTGGGACTAACGATAAACATGTGTAATAAATTAATAATTCAATGCTAGAGCTTAACAAGAAACTTGTAACAATTATTGTGTTACATCTGTCTATAGTGTACAATGTACAAGCCAAATTTGTAGTTATTTGAACGTATATTATCCACGTTATGGTATGGGAAAAAAAGTGGGTGTTTGGAATCTGAAGTAAATGCCTAGATGATCCCATTCACAAATTAGAAATTTTAACAGGATTTACCCTGATCCTTCACAAGCAGAAAATAAATAAATAAAAGAATGCAGTGTGCTTTATGAGACTTTTGTAAAGAAAACCTGAAGAACATTAAAATCAATTATGGTTTGATGGACATCAAATTCAAAAATGAGTTTTTTACATGGGACATGGGAACAAAAGAAAAAGCCTTCATAGATACAAGTTTAGCTAGACCTTTAATCACAGATACATTCTAGATGATAATCAAATTACTTTATCAAAAAAAAATTCACTGCGATCCCTTATCACAAGCTATTGTTACTGGAAAATTAAATTCAAAGAAGATATGAGATCAACTTCATACACATTACACATTCATTTGTACAAAAGTTGAATGTTGAATCAGGAAAACTACTACATCCAATTTTAGGTGTGACGTACCTAACGAATGAGACCTTGTGCAAGGTATAGTTGAATCTGATGGAAGAAGTATTTCTCAGTCATGGCATCTAAGCTTAAGGAAATTCTTCGAGAAGAATTTACAATAAAAATTTAACATTCCAATAATAACTCCTTCGGACTTAATCAAGGGTGGATTCATGACAAGGAATTTTTATTCCTCCAGGTAGTTTAGAAGGCAGTGAAATTTTGTTAATAGATAAATTTAATGTTTTTAATCTGTATGGAAAATTAGTCAATTGGGGGAAAATGACCAAACAGTTTTTAGTTGTGGCGATCCTACCAGGTAACTAGGAGGTAAATTTTAGATGCCTGCCAATATAGGATTACCTTAACCTCCACTCTGTCTGCTTTCTAGGAGTTTGGGAGATCTCTGCACTGTATTGCAGGTGGATTGGCTGGGTTTAGTTTACTCAGGAAATTTGTGATGGTGTCAAAACCCAGTGGTACAAAATTTGAATAATAAATAATAATAAAATCGTATTGAAAGGGTCTACAAGAGACACCTCGACTAAAAAGTTGGCTATGACTCAAAAATGAACCTTTACTTTTAGTGGGCTTCTAAGGTTTCTTTAGAAAGCGGGTTTTTCTTCGCCGAGGAATTTATTGATGTTTTCATGATTTCAGATGGGCATCTCAATTTTCATGAATGAAAACCACCAATTAGCTCTGGCCCTACAATTGCCAAAACCACAGTCAAGCATAAAAATAACAATGCTAAACAAGCACATCGGTACAACATTGATCATTGAAAAATGATATGAAACCATTAATTAGAAGCTAAGAGAAGGACTAGTTACAAAATGAGCGATGATACGACTGCAGTCTACTTGCGGGACAGAATGCTCTCCCATGCTCCACAATTTAACTTCGCCAAACTTCAGCAGAGAATGGAACGTAAGAGAGACTTCGAGGCCGCGCGCAATTCTAATAAATTTATGTCCCGCGTTGATTCATATATTAAAATTTGTTTTTCACCGAAAGAGAAAAGTAGCGTCTTGCTAGAAGGATGTATCTTTTATTTACTAAAAAAATTATTTTTAATTCTAAGAAGAAATTGGCATGGAGTGGAAGATGAGGACATCATTAAAGTGGAATCTAAATTTATATATGTCAGAGTTGGTATAGAATAATATTATGTAAGATTTGGTTAATGAAGATAATCTTTTAAGAGAGATCTAAAATGAGAGAATAGTTTTATTTTCATAAATGATGCAAATATATGTAATATGATTGTCTTGACTTATTACAATGAGAAACTCTTCTATCTATTGAAATATTCCCTCTTAATTTTTTAAAATTTTAATCAACTCCAATCACCACTGCTAGCGTTAACTCCAAATAATAACTAGCTTGGAAAGTAACCCTTCACCTTTTGATCACCAAGATCTCAATGTGGGTGAGGTGAGAGCATACAGTGTCGGAGATTGTTAGCAACTGGAAAATGAAATTACAAACTGCTAGATGGCTAGCTGACCATGAATGAAAGTAAATGTTGGAATTACAAAGAGTAGGCGGATAACCGACCATGAAGGTTCAACCACTTATTTAGCACGAGTGAAACTATTACAATTAATAAGACGGCAAGCCAACCATGAATCCACTCTACCACTTATTTAGTGGGGGGGAAATAAAACAAAGTGTTGAAAGTAAATTATTAACTCAACCACTCCTTCAATGGGAGTAATTACAAAAAGTAATTTGTTGAAAGTAAAATAGCTAAAACAGTACTACTATAATCAGTGTTACAATTTGCCTTCTTTTACAATGATTTAATGAAGATTATTGTTTTAACTTCAGTAGAAATGTTTTACAATATTCCTTGGTACAATTATGAATGAGAACATCAAGGAAATACTGCATAAAGTTGTAATAACCAGGTCTGATATACAAAACTAGCAAATTGAAAAACATAAACCAACAACCTAAGAGCACACCAAAATGTTCATAATTCCATTAAAACTCACCCAAATGACTCCAAACCAAATGCAAATGAAGCCTAGAAGAAGGGCACCCAAGTTCAAAGCAACAAACAGCTTCAAATGTTTCCCAAACTTAAATGCATGCATTCCAATGCAAGCTGGAAATGATTAAACCCTCTTGTCAAGGGTGACCAGCTCTAGAAAATTGGATACTTCGTATAAAAATATGAAACTTGGAGAAGGGGGTGCCCTAGGTAGGAAAGATGATTGCTTAAATACCCAGAACCAACAAAAAATCCAACAAGGAGTTATGAATGAAAAAAAGATACAGCCATACATGAACCAACAACGTTAAAATTGGATTATACAATAGCAATCTAAATTCGAAAATCAAAAATTAACTCAATTTGTACTCCTGGATGAAGCACAGTCTTTAGAATCTAGTTAGGTATTGTCTTGCAAGTATGAAACTAAATGGATGGAGCTAGGAGGTATGTGTTCCTCGAAGCGAGAGCTTTGAATTCATTTCATCAGCATTTTGATATAATCAACAATAATGGATATCAAATGTGGAGCAAAGGCCTGTATTTATAAAACTTTTGAGGTGACTCTTTGAATTCCTTCTTTTCCCTCCAAGAATGAACGCCCAAGCTTTTGAATAATATTTTTTCAAATAAAATATTTTAATCTCCACACTCTCCAAGGTGTCCAAAGCAAAAAGGCAATTATTTAACCTTTAAAAATATTAAATACCTCACATGAGGCGTCCACCCTTAAAGTCCACCTTTTAAAACATCATTAAGTCATTACTCTAGGCCAAGGGGCCAAAAATGATAATAAGATATTAAATGACTTAAATAAATCATTCACCAAAATGAGCCTCAAAATGTTGAAAGCCAAATATACCCAAACTGCTTTGCCTGAAACGGAAATTGCATTGGACTATTGAACTGCTGACAACCGGAGCACTGCCAAAAATATAACTTACTAAAATAGTATTATGCTAAAAATAGTAAGTTGTTCCAAACTCATTTTGAGCATAAACCAAGCAGTTGTCATGACTTACTAAAAATAGTAAGTGCTAGAAAAAGGTTGTCAAATGGAGATGCATGTTACACCATTATGAAGCTCTCTGAAAACCCAAAAAAACCTAGAAACCTTTCGCACATGCAAAGTATTTGCTAGAAATGCATGTCATTTTCTTGTCATGCATGTTACCTCATCCTAAAGCTCTCCAAAAACCCAGAAAGCTCAACCAGACATGCATCAAAAACTCTCATGTGCAAACCTTCAAAATCTCATATGTAACCTCCTACAAAATAGGGAACCCTAATTTGCACTTTTGACTAGCCTAGGGGCCTGGAAATAGGCTATTAGTCACAAAAGAGCATATGGATAAAATGGGAACATTACATATATAGACAAGGGTGAGACAAAAAACAACATGAGAATATAACATGTGCCCTATTTTTGTGATATGAGACACAAAGAGTAATATCTTAAGTAAATTTAAGTAGATTAGAGTGAAAAGGACCTACAAGAGAAACCTATTAGGTAATATATTTCATTCACACCAACACCCTCCTTAAATGTAACTTAAGGAGAATAAGAAAACATGCAAGGTACAAAGATGGATCCCAAGTACAAGGCTTGATGAGGTACCTATGTATAAATATGATGCCTCTCAAAAGTCAAGAAGCAAAAAGCATGTAAGATAAAACTCCTTCCAAGAAAGTGTGAAGAGAAATTATCTAAATGAAGCCCCATTAGAACAGTGAGAAAAGATGAAACCCTATGTATCCCCCCTCAAGTAATCTCCTATAGTGAAGATAGATTCTCAACACTAGATGTTGAGGATGATCCATAATCATTAAACAACATTCTTCTCCTTTAAAAAAATAAATCCAAATATATGTGCAAGATGCATTCCCATTCATTAAATAAATGAGAGGCAAAATATCAAGATCTATGATGTCTCTGGAAAGTGCTCAAATGTCACCACAAAATAAAACCTTGTGAAAAAAATATAGAATAAAATTTAAAGACGATAATGTCTCCTCTAAATACTACTCAAAGATCTCCAAACTAATTCTAAATTGTGACAAATGAATGAGTGGGGAAAGAAAAAGTGGTCTAAATGTGCCCTCATGGCATCCAAAGAATATGATGCAACTCCACTTGAGCTAACATCAAAGAGGATATGAACTTCCTCAATGGTTCCCTCCAAGTCTGCAAGATAGGAATCACAAAATTAAGTTGATATATCTATCAAGTATTCATCCCAAATAGCTATATTTGAAAGATAATGAATGTGTTGTTATATACTAAATCATTGAAATCCACTAGAGTCAACAAAAGCAAGAAATGATAGATATAAAATCTTAGTGCATGTCATCACCTCTACTATACATCCCTACATGTCATGTCCACACAAGATGTTTAAGTATGGACATTTGATGTATTTATAAATATTGAAGTATAATAATCTAGCGAATTGATGTGATTACTTTGAAGAAGTTGTTTTAGTTCATTAATTTTCTTTAGAAAATAATCATCTTCATTATGATTTTTCTCCTCATAGTAACCACATTTAACCTTACATAATTTAAAAGAATAAGGTAAAATACTCAAATGGAAAATTGAGAGAGTGATGATTAGCTTCCCCATTATTACTCGGTTATGAAACTAACAAAATAAAATGAAAAACATAAAATCAACCCTCCAAAATCACACAATTATGAGAAACCCCCAATAAATCATGACCTTGAAAATTTATAGTTAGTGCAATTATAATTGTCATTTGCAAAATTAATGAAGTCATATTAATCTCAGTATATTACAATTACCATAACAAGTTACAAAGCTAAAAATATTCCAATAGAATGGGATAGATCATACTACACCAATGAAAATTACACAAAAAAATATGCACTTGCAAAAAATTACACCCAAAAAATTATTTCTATATATGAGCCCAAACAAAGCCTTAAAAGTTCTTAAATTGATAACTACTCAATATCAACTATCAAAACCTATAATTTCTATTAAAAATAGACACTAAATTTATAACTATCTACACCATTATAAAGCTCTTAAAATTCCACCCCAAATAAAAAAAAATGCTCAAAAAAAGAAGTTTAAATGACCCGAAATGGAGCCTTTCAAAATCAAGTTCAAAAACCAAAATGCAAACCATGAAGGGGTCTTGGCGAGAAAGATGATGACATCATTCTAGCATTATGCTAATGTTAACATGCACAAGTGATAGAATGTCCTCCTTATATAGAATATAACTCCTTGAGCACAAAATCATCAATTACTTGCCACAAATTCTTTTAACCATGTAAAACCACTATCAAAATGGCCACAAACTAGTTTTTATAGATAAAATTGCCTATATATTGGTAGGGAACCACTTATCAAGTGGATTAGACTATTTTGAGTGGTATTAGAGTTCTACGCACAGTTTGTTTAATTATTGGGTAGTTTAAATCATTGTCCTTACTCTTAATAGGGAGCCCTCACCATATGACACCTTGTTGTAGGTTGGAAGGTATCCTGCAAATGGGTATGAGCTAACAACACGGGTTCCAGCCTATGTCACCAATACCTTGTTGTACTCTACATGGTATATGTAATAAAAAATATATCAAAATATTATTAAATAAAAACCTTAAACACCACAAAAATGCCTCATACAATTATGAATCCATTGATAAATGTTTGCACAAGCAAAACATTCTACAAAATATACCATTGTTTAGAGAATAGTCTCTATTGTATGATCAATATAATTTCCAAGGATAAAATTTCTTAGGAAAATGAGACAAATATGTTTGATTTTAACAAAATTCCAAATCAATCTATAGATTCTCAAGCCTTTTGAACCTAATAGTAGAATCAATTTTGATCAAAAATTCTCTTAAGGATCAAATACCCATAATATTTGGCATGCACCTCCCAACTTCAAACCATTATAGATCCATCCTTCTCTATCCACTCTTGATGAAACAAAAAGTTTAAAATTGGTTTTCTCAAATTCTCCAAGACTCAATCGTTTACTCATATTTGTTTCACTAAGCTCCAAAATATATTTGCATACAAATTGACAAATAAAAACCCCTAAATATGGAATTCCTATAAAAAATATATATTCCTTAGGTCATCATTCAATGCAAGATAAGGGTATACTCAACTTTTCAAGAGAAACCAAGGCCTACAACTTTTCAAAAAACAAAAAAAAAAAAAAATCCCATAAGCTCCAATATCACATAGGGCTAGTATAGAATATTGTAATACAATGCAAGAACTGGTCATGGAGATAGCCACCCAAGATCAAGGAGTTTCAATAAAATCACAAAATAGACCCTAAATAAGAATTATTTTATTTTATCTAAGAATACAAATATACACAATATAATTACATTAATTTATTACCACAAGAAACCCTTATTGATGAAGAAGGGTAAGACATAGGATGACATAAGTTTAAGACATGTGTCTTAATCTTGTGACTTAGACATGCAAAGTAAATGACCTAAGTAAATTAAGTAGATAAATTTGAAAATGACTTAATAGAGAAAATAGTTAGGTAATATACCTCATTCACACCAATAATATATATTATCATGCCTTTCCTTCTATGAAATTGAATCATATTAGGGAAGGTTTTTTATTTCATTTTCTTAAGTTTTTCCCACACTTTTATTAATCTTACTTAGGTTAACAAAGTGATTTTAATTAGTTGAATGGGTTGTTGAGGTGTCATCATCTTTCAAAGAAGTTATATTTGGGTAAAAGTACAAACACGTGTCACATTTTCGGCCAACTAAATAGTCTATCAAACAATTTTTAGTTGGAAAGTACTTGATCAAAGAGGTTTCGGCTAAAACTAGGTGGCCATGATATGGAGCCTACACGGCGTACGAGAACTGGATGGAAAGGTTTCAAGCGAAAGTCTTATGCTTGAATATCATTCGATCAAAACTATTAAATATAAAATAAAATAAAATAACTAGGCCCAACCATTTCACTCGAAACATGTTCATCCACAATAAATTAGACCGAACCCTAGAATGTCTATGTTGCTATTCCAAGTTACCCAACACTCCAAACAAATCTAAACTTTGCCTAAATTTGATATCTTTACTTGGGATTGTGTCTTGATTACCAATATCTTTTTAATTGCCCTTGTTTATGCTCTGACTTGTAGGCTATAATAATAAAACAATACATGAATGTAATCATATAAAGGAGTTGATGATACTTAGGATAGATGATATACAAAACATGTTTTTGGGATATATTTCATCTTCAACCAAATTATCAATTTATAATCATATGAGAAAATGAAATGGTGATAGGGTTTAAGTAACTTCACCAATGAACCATGCATTCTTTCTTCCCATTAACTCAAAATTATAATCTAAACATTAAAAATATAGTTTAAGGAATCAGGTACAAAAATCACCAAATACTATAGACTCACACACCAATACAAGTCAAGGAAATAATAAGATGAATTAGATATTTTTGCAAAGAGAAACACAATACAAAGTCAAGAAAGTATTGATCCATCATTAACTTAACAATTTGACGGGGTCCTCTTGGCTCTTACCTCTTGATTCACTAGTTAAAATTTTCTCATGGTTCTTAGATTCCTTTTTACTTACAATGATATGGGAAGCTTTTTATGACTCGGTTTCACTAATTTTTTAATAACCACCACATTATTTCTACCTTTTTATTATATAAACAACCAACCCATGTAGTATTGATGAAAAGAACAATGATGAAGCATATTTACTTGCATGGTCAACATTCTTTCAATCCTTAGATGGTGCAAATCTTAATTCCCTCGAATGACTTTTCCTTGAATTCTTAAATTTTATGTTATTTTAATGATTTTTTCTAAGTTCCTTTGTATTACACTTGACATTATGATAACTTATAGTCCACTTTTGATTCATGTTGACCTTAAAACATTTAACCATGTATTCTCTTAGTCCTTGTGTAGATTTTGTCTTTTTCCTAAAAATTAAGATGTCTTTGTTGCCACAAATCCAATGTTTACGTGCCACACTTTCCAATTGAAATAAAAGCTTTTTCTAATCAATTATATGATGTGTCATATTAAACCATCCTTCTTAACCATTGTATTATCTCCACCTATGTTACATTTTTCTAGCTTGTCAAGTTATTCGATTATCCCATTGGGAACAAAATTTTCCCACTTTGGCTTTGGTTGGAATCTTATTGTACTTGTAACTTGTATATTTATCTAAACAGATCATAATTTCTTGGATGGTAACTTATTCATAAATTGACAAGTCAAAACAAGCTTCATTTCAAATTTAATTTAAGTGAACTACATAATATATTCTAAATCATTATATACACACTTACATATATGCATATATGTGTATCTATATATATGTACATGTGCGTACATATGTTTATATACATATATATAATTTTATGTTCACATACACACATATTTACACATGTAATTATATACATGTGTGTGCAAATAATGTCCCACAAGCTTAATCAATATTAGCATAAATTTTATAGCTTAATGATCCATTTGCATAATAATCCAAAGCTTATAAATTTGATTATGAAAGTTTAGGTGTGAGAGTAGTGGGTCATTAGAACTTACATGTAAAAAATAAAAAATAATTATGTTCAACTTTATCTCAAAAATGAAATGTAAAAATAAATAATAATTAAATATGAAGAGTAAAACAAAAGTAGAAGAGCCAAACTCTATTTCAACATGTTCTTATAACATAGGTGCTTTGAAGTTGATATCTTTCAACAATAAAAGGTATATGATTGTGCAACTCAAAAAAAATATTTCAAATTTTATGATAAACTAATCGTGATATAATATATTTTTATTAATTTATAAACTAAAACTATATATTGAAATCAAATATTTGTTTGATTAAAACTAATATTATTAAATTTTCACATCATGTGATTAATAATAACTATAAAATTTGATTTATTTAAATATCTTCATTAATGTTTTATTTATTCAAGTATCACTGTAATATGTATAAATAATTAAATACATTTATTTTTATATTACTTGTGGTCATGGGGGCCACTCCCATTAAATGTTTAGTTCTAAAATATAAATATTAGGTTTGTGCATCAACCTTATTAATGAGGTAGATAAGAATCAACAAAAATCAACTCACACATTATAGGAAGAACACACATCATAAATTACGTTGTTGAGGAACGTAGGAAATAAACTCAAAAATATCTAGGATAACTTGTGCTTTCCCATCTTAACATAGGAATACATAGTTGTCATACACCAACATTTTTTAAATTTACAAGATGAATTACTATTCTATTAATAACTTTGTCTAATGGATTTTGCTATTTTTGGATGATAATCACATTTAAGCATGGAGAATTGTATAGGAGCCACCTCCAAAGAGAACTTTATTTGAATAATTCATTTTGAAAGGCTCAACCCTTACAAGAGTTGAGACCCTTTGAGGAGAATCATGTGACTCTGGTAAATCATAATCCATAGAAGCATCATCATTAACACCTTTCCTATTGTGATAGGGCAAATTTCAGTGTTAGAAAATGAACAGCAAACAAAAGAGAGCAAATAACACTAAAAACACTCCACCTCAAGATTAGCCTAGTTGGATTCAATACAAAATAAAATAGAACTTTTTACCTTGTTTCGAATCGATCATTTGGTTGGCCCTTCAATCTTTGGTGTTGTATGCTCCTTGGATGGAAAGAGATGCAAGCTATATGATGGATGGAAAATGGATGAAAGTGGATGCAAGTATGAAAAATGGCTAAGTATGGCTCAAAGAAAATTTTGCAAGAGTTTGGCTAGCTTCAATAATCTCCCTCAAAATGAGAGAAAAGAGGGGGTATTTATAAAGAATTTTGGATTCTCTAGGGAAATGGACGGTCAAAATTGAGCCACCAAGATCAAGATGTAGGGCTGAGGTGAGTTGAGAACTCACAAGCCCTCATGTCTTGACATGTGGCATGTGAAGTGGCTCAAAAGAGGTGATGTGGACATGAGGTGGAAAAAGAGTACATGACATGGAGGTGGTACATAGTACCTTGGGATTGGACAAGATCTCCTCATAAAGGAGATTCTTGTCCCCATGTGGGTAAAAGGACATGTGAGGAATTAAAAATTCCTCAAATATTCTCATGGGGATGAGAGAAGGAATTTAAAATTCCTTTAAATGCATTGGGGATTAAATGTGAATTAAAAATTCACATAGGGAATGGAGTGCCTTCTTCAAAAAGAGAATTTTTTTAATGAAGTTGACTAAGGATACATTCCATAAATGATATGGGGATTAGGGATGACCTAATTAAGTGGTTAAGGTTGTGCAAGTACTTGATTAGACAAATTAATGACATATTAGAAGAGGGTTAGATTTCACATGTGACTTGATGTGACAAGTCAAATATCACATGGGGAAGAGAAAAATGAATTTAATATTCCTTGGAAAGATAAAAGGAATTAAAAATTTCTCGAGAGGTTGATTAGGCTAGTTAATGAAGGATTAGAGGAGGGTTAGGTGGCTAAAAGAGATTAGAGGTCAACTTGCAAAAGTTGGAGGATGTGACACATCCTAATGATGAAATTAGAAGATGGATTAGGATTAGATAAAAATGATGGAGGATGTGACATATGAGGAATTAAATACATGTCATATTTATTTAATTCATTTGATGAAAAGGAGGATTAAAAAGATGAGGTATTTATTTATTAATTAAACACCTTAGGGATTTGGCATAATTAAGGATATTAATTAAATAATAACGATATTACTTAATTAATGCAAATAAAGGGATGCTTAGACGAAAGGGGATAAATTTGGATAAATTAAGTGTCCAAATTTAGGTGTCTACACCTATCTTCAATAAAAATATGTTAATGGTTAAAATCTATCCCTTCCACCTCATAGCTTACTTCAAGGGTTTTACATTTTTAGTTGAAAGAGAGACTTTTGAACAATAATATGTCTTGTGGATTATAGCATAATGCTAGCTACAATTCAATGTTCTTCTTTTTGAGTCAACCAATTGGATCCAAATTTTGGTGGTTTTGTTAATCACTATTTTTATCAATAACTATTATTGGTGTTTCAATTCACACCTTTAGAGTGCACAGATAAACTGCTCTAGTGTAAAAAGAAATGTAAACTAAATTCCTATATTTTTACTCAGTTGTAGAGCACAAGGTTATAAAACACAATGCGTTGCAACTAAGGTTTTATCTAGTTTCCCATATCTCAACTACAACTAGGCTAAAACTAAAACGCTTCTATCTCCTCAATTAAATTTAGAGTGAGAGGATTTAGAAGTAACGAGAGGGATTTGGTTTTGACTTAGACAAAATCATTCTCAGAATGCATATAAAGGCTCATTTCTCTTTCAGATGTACGCTAAAATAAAGTTTATGCAAGTGGGACATCAAACGATAAACTATACCTCAGGACTCCCTTGGAGGCGAGGCGCTCTTTCCAAGGTGTAGACTGAAATAAAGGTTATTAGGAACAACATCAAACGAGAAGATAGATCTCAGGATTCCCTTGGAGGTGAGGTGCTCTTTTCGAGGTGTAGGTTGAAATCAAGATTACAAGAAACAACAAAAATTGATAGATCTTAAAACTTTGGATCAAAGGCTCATTGCTCTTTTGATTTATTTTCCTAAACTCAATTGACGATTACACATTTTTGGGACAACAAATGGTATGAAAGAGGACAATCATACAAGATACGATCAACCAAAAAACACTTGACATAGATTGAACACAAGTACATGAACAATAAGAACGCAAGCAAACAACTCAATGTTTTATTATAACAAGTATGATTCAAGAACATATACTAAGTATCAAAGTCGAGGGCCTTTGAGCTCAACATTTTCTTATCGTGAAGTAAAGTTAAAAAACTAATGACCAAAGGTTGCACTTATTTATAGAAACTCAAAGGAGTAGGCAACCCTAAAATCTCCTTGAGTTAACATTCAGTTCTTTCCAATCAACAAGATTTATTCCTAAGTCTAATCAAAGTAAACCTAATAGTTAACTGGAAAGACTACTTCAATTAACTAATTCTAAACTAAAAAGAACTCCATTGTACAAAGGTGTCTCCAAAGATAGACATGCATGATTGATGGGAAAATGAGTTAACTCGAAAAAGACATCAAGTTAACTCCTGTGTCTAATGTCATCTTTGGAAAGGTGGGACGTCCTAACTAGCAACTTCAAACCTTAGCAACTAGAGTCATCATCTTCTCTAACCAGTTGTTAACTGTCTTTGCATTTGGATAACTAATACTCTTCAACATGACGTGGTGTCACCACAACATTTCTTCTCCACTTGTGATCTAATACTGTAACTCTCGTCTCCTCTTAGTCACGTCATCAAACTTTGCTGACATGGCTACAACTCGAGTCAACGTGCAGTCAATAGGATCCTCGTTGAAACTGCCATGGATGAGATTCTAAAACTCTGACCGCAGATCACTGAGCTCGATGTATTCGCCATTCTCGTGTTGATACTAGAAAGGAATATGTGACATGAAATTTCTTATGAACTTGATGGCACTTGCAACCTTTTGTCTATAATCAGCCATTTCTACATAAATTGTTTCATGTGTTTTTACCTTGAAGAGGAGTTGTTCTCTCCAAGTAAAAAGTGTTTCTTTCTTCTCCTCTGTTGTAACTGAATCATAGGCCATCTTCAAGTCAACAATGGTTATCTCATCCTTAGGTTTGTCTTTCGCCATGCTTAACTCTGACTGTTGGATTTCTGTAAGAAGGTCATGGGCATTGTACCTCAATTGGTACAACTCTACAAGGATGAACCTACCCCTATGACGAACTCTTCTACCTAGTCTCTCAGGTGTTTTCCATATATAACCAGTTGACTTAACTGATTCTGATGGATTTCTCCAACATCTATGGAAGCAAGGCAGTGATGTTTGAAATCTCATGAATGAGGTTGGAGATGTATTGGCGTAGTTGTTAGTTTTCAGCCTTGAGGGCTGCTTTGTCTTCACCATCCTTAACCACTCTTTCCTTTATGCTCAATGTTGCAACCTCAAAGAGATCTACCTCAACCTGGCATGTGCTTTTACCAAGGTTGAATTTCACCAAAGTGAAGTCATCAGCCTCTACTTCATCCGCACTTTTGTCCTCAGGTGGTGCGGCGGTCTCAATGACAATCTCGTTGTCAGTTTTCTTTTCCACATGAACCTATTTTTTGAGCTTCTTCTCTGACGTATCTTGGTAGACATGGGAAAATTTTGAAAAGTTCAATTGGTAGGATGGATTTCTCCTCTTCCTACCTAGAAGATTCTCAAGCCAAGATGAATCTCAACTAACCTCACTGGAAGGATTGGTGCTGATCCCATGAACTCCTGACGAGTGAGATTGTGTTGAGATGTCACGTGGCGGTGAATCTGGCTCCAAGTCGATGTGAATTGGAGACTGTTGCGATGGTGATGGAATAGGAAGCTTTGCTTCCACTTCTGGAATTGTCTCATTTGTATTTGTGGTTGTGTTCACATGTTTCTCTTGTTGATTTACATCAACAACTTGCGTCTTTCCTTTTGAATGCTTTGACATTCTGCTACTCTTGAAACCTTCTAGAGGGTTACTCCAGGTTTTCTATCTGGGTTTTGATCTGGAAGTAGAAGGTAATGTGGTAGTAACCGGTGATGGCTCTGTGTTTGGAATAACTACATTCCATGTCCTCTTATTGTCTAGGAAAAGTTGGCTATTCCTTACAACTCTACTTGTCCTTTCCTCAACGGATGTGCTTTCCTTGGTGTACCAATTAATGGATCGAAGTGGTTGTGATTCTATCTAATCTCTGAAAAATGTGGGAAGTATGATGCCCCATCATCATCTGATAATCCTTACACATCCTCTGACAAGAAGTCAACGATCTATGGAAGTGTGAACCTACTGTAGTTGCACCTGCGCACTTCGAACTCGTCTTCACAGCTAAACAATTAGTCCTCCATGGAAGGTTTATGTGAAGAATGGTGGCCAAGGAATGCTGAATAGTAACCCCAAGGGTCATATGAGTGAATTTTAATGAGGTACTTAAGGTTAAGTCTCGTCATTTCATGGCTCATAGACTTGGTGCCAGTTGTTGATCTGTACTTGTATATACCCATTATAAAAGGAAAGTTGGTAGTTGTCTTGCGTTTATTGCACAGAAAGGTATGGAATTTGTGCAATTGTCATAAGAACTCCATGAATACCACCTTATCCGATGGATAATGAGGTAACATGACTGGATGACCTGAGTATCCATATACACAAATGTAGGTAAAAGTAGGGAACTGGATAAACCAATCTGCCCAATCTGCCATTGCCAATTTGGATTCTGGTGAAATGCATACATGTGACTCATGATCAAGGTCTCTCACTGTGTGCATCAGGAATTGGTCATTCACTTGCTTGAAGTGTCGTTCTGATTATGAGAATTCAAGCTATAAGAAATGCTTGTGAACCTTCTGCACGACTAGTGTCCCTATAGTAGTCAACCCTCTAAACCGGCCTTGGAAGGCTATCAAATATACAAGGTATGAACACATGTGGAATTCGTGAGCCTTGAAGAAACTATCCATCTAGTTGTGGAGAATGTCGTTGATTAAGGAAATCCAGTCATAGTGTTCTCTACTATTGACAAGTTGAGCTATGATGTAATACATTCACGGCTGGAACTTGTTTGCCTCTGCTTGACTGGTGACCCAGTTGAGGAGTGTGGTCATGATCATGTACTCGTCTCTAAATTCTCCATGTCTCACATTCTTTGGCAAGTTTTTTCTTTTCTCTTTAAACCATTTTTTTGCCATTCTTTTCTGGCACTTTCCTTTGATGTGTTGAACACCTTTTCACATTCCTCCATTGATATGACCAAATTATTTGTACAAGGTGGAATGGCAAAGCATCTCTCGACATCCTTTGGCTTAAGACTGCATATTACTTGCCCATCTACTGATTGAATCTCTCATGCAATACGGTTGTAATGCTTTATACAAGTGATTACAAATTCGATGCTCTGTGCTAAGATGGGAAATGAGGTTGCCTCAAGCAACTCAGATTGCTCAATATTCTAAAGTGTGCTTTGGTCTATGCCTTCCAACTTGTCCAAATTGACTTTTGGGTGTGCTCGATGCAAATCGGTGTCTACCGTCTTCAGGAAGTCATGAAGCAAGACCAATTTGGTCTTGTATTCAATTTGAGAGAATTGCATTATGAAAATCTTGAAGTTTGATTGGGCACACGACACTATTCGAACAATTTTTTTTGCAATGGCTAAAAATAGCTTCATGGAGGGGTAATTTTTACAAAAAATTATGAGACATGGGTTTTGTTAGGAATATCTTTTTGAACGAACACAGAACGCCATAATTTTGAAAAGATGATTTTTCCTCGAACATGCAATAACCCCTTGGGGCAGAAGCTGTAGAAGCTATTTTTTCCCAAAAAAATTCTAACACATGTGTTTTGTAGGTGCCCCTATGCTAAGAAAACCCAGTTTGTTAGTTTTTAAAAAAGGTGACTTTTTGCAAAAACCCTAAAAAATAAGGGCAATAGGGCAATTTTTCAGAAAATTCTGGCATGTGGGTTTTATGGCCAATGTTGGGTTGAATGAACCCAGAAGGTTAGATTTGTGAAAAAATGTTGTTTATTTGGACATGCAAGAATACTTAAGACATGAATAGAAGAAATATGTGGGGAGAAGCTAGAATTTATAAGTTGTTGCCTTGGAAAATGGCGCCTGGTGATGAAGTCTTGTGAAAAATGTCCTTTTATGCAACCTGAACCTAGAACTATGAAGAACACTGAAAATGGCTTTCATTAAATCCTTCAAATGGCGTTGAAGAGAAAATATCTATGTTTTAGCTCTTCAACCTATAAAGAATAATGAATAATGAACACCTAGGCTTTGATAAATATCAATTTGGAGTTGCAAACATCAATTAAGGCACCAAACCCTAATTGGAGAGTTAATATATGTGATTGGGAGTTAACTAGAAGAGTTTCCACCCAATTTGGGACGCCTAGGCTTGAGAAGGTCTTCAAAAATCCTAACTCGGAGTTGACTTTGGATGCCACCTTGCCAGTGTTAGGATATTTTGAAGATTTTCAACTTTTTCTTGATAAACAACCTCCATTTTATCCTGAATTCTAGTCGCCTGATTGATCCTGAATCCTGGTTGACAATTTCATTGCGGAGTTGGATCAACTTTGAAGAGATGTCACTAGAGGCTGTGAACCTTGAGAATTGAATCTGGTGGCTTGAATTCTTGGGTGCCTTTTCCTAGAAGGGTGTTTTTTTATCCAAAATTAGTCAATTTCTTGGACATGATTTTTTTCTTCAATTTGACCTCCTATGCTTCAATCTACAACTACCGGTGATAAATGATTCTTGCGGACTGAATGTTGAATCCATCGCTTAGTTGGAAGAAATTTGGAAGGGATGACTGTATGTGCAAGTTCTGAAAACTAATTTAGGAGGTTCAAATTCTTGGGCACCCCTAGCCTGCAGGAGTTCCTTTGTGCCTTTGAGATACATTTTGCACTTTGTAACCCTTGACGAAATGCTCTAGTTTGACCCTCGTTGCTAGGAGTTTAACTACTCCAACATTCATGTTGTTGGTTTTATTATGAAGATTGATCAACTCTGAAGAGGTCTCCTTGGAAGCCATGAAGCCTAAAAACAACAACTAATTGTCCAAAAGGTTGGGCGCCTTTTCCTAGAAGGGTGCATTTTTGCTCAACACTTAGCCAAATTTTCATGCTTTTCAACTTGTCTTGACCTTCAACATTTTCTGCTTGATCTTTGTTTGCGAACACTTGAAAAGTCATGAGAGCTGGCAACTGGATTCATTGTAAAGTTGGAAGGATGCTAAGAAGATGTCTTGCAAAAGACAACTGCTACAAACTTCATCTAGTACTCCAAAATGTTGGGTGCCCCTGGCTTGTAGGGGTGTAGTTGCTTTGATGTTCATCAATTTATCCTCCATTTCATGTGCCTGTTTGATCAATGACCACTACCATTTGATATGTCTCGCGAACTGGGGAACATACTTGACACAAATTTGGGCTGAAGCTGAGAAGATCATCTAGAGACTACTAATCCAAAGACTAACTTCTTAATGGTCTTATTCTTGGGTGCCCCTGGGCTAAAAGGGTGAAATTCCCTTGGTTGATTTCCATTTCTGATGACTCTTTCTTTTAGCATCCATTTGCCTCTGCCTTCGTTTGCTGATGTTTGATGAATCTGGTGAACTTGCTTGAAACTTTGGTGAAAAGCTAGTAGAATTCCAAAGAAGACAACTAGTTTTGCAGTTCCTAAAAATTGCAGTTGGCCTCTTGAATTCATGGGTGCCCCTAGCCAGAAGAGGCGCTCTTTGGCTCCAAAGTTAGTCATTTCTTGATGATTTGACCTCCTCGTGCTTTGTGTTCACCGTCTTGCTTGACTAGGTTGGTCATTGTTGTCAACGACACGATCACGTTCACCATTGTGATTGCATTCACTATTCTGCGTGCATGAACATTTGAAAATTTTGACCAAGGCATTGACTATCAAGGCACCTCCCTTGTAGCAAGGCGTGTATCTTCCAGACTTAGAATATTTTTTAGCATTTTCAACTTTTGAAATTCCCCTCTGTGATGAAGCATATTTTCGAGCATCTTTCGCCATGGATTGTTCTTTGAAGCGTTTGAGGCTTAGATCTTAATACCTGGTACTGGCCATTTGCCATTGATGACCTCAGAGATCCTAACTTTTATTTTGAAAAATGAAATAGATCCACTAGAGCAAACTTGACATTTTTGTGATTTTGACTTGACCAGTGTGATCGTGAAGTGAACTTGACCTATCAAAATCATTTTGAGTCATTTCTAGAAAGGTCCTATTTTTTAGGGTTTTCCTAAAAGCAGGGGTCTAAAACCCTAATCTTAAAAATTTGCAAGTATCCTCTTGACAATAAACCCACAAAAAGCTCATGCTTGGTTTGACCTAAAATTGACTTTTGATGACAATTTTACAAGATTTAGATCATTTTTATCAAAATGCCTTATTGAAGCAAAAAAATTATTTTGGGTACAACATTAGGCTCCATCTGGTGACCATCTCAGATACTTATGACATAGGAGAACTGAGAATCTCTAGGTATTTAGCACATACCAGTATCTTATCAGTTGGGAAATGGGGTAAGGACTTATTTCCTAATTTACCTAATAGTTGGAGTTTTTCCTAAATCGCCTAAAAACAAGACTACCTAAGAAATCACCTAAAACACGTCAATACTTTACAAAACGGGGAAATACATTACGACATAACAAAAAACAAAAAGAAAGTAAATTATTTACAGAAACTTCACTCCACCCCGAAGGGATAAAATGTTTTAGATATTGCCTGTTGTATAGTAGCGGGAAGGGCCCTCCATTTGAATGCGAGAGAATGTAGGAATTCTCTCCTGCAAACTCATGGATCTAGAATAGCCCTAGCCAAAGGGATTCAAGTTTGTGATGCATTCCCTTGGGATTGTGTCTCTTGTCCCATACTAGGACTTTTTATCCAATCTTAAAGTCTCACTGAGGAGCCTTCTCGTCGAAGATATTCTTCACTTGCTCTTGATGCCGAGTGATCTTATCAACTACCTCCAACCTTTCTTCCTGTAGCTTCATCAAGCACAAGATACGTTTCTTGATCAAATATTTGAATTCCTCATCCTCCACTGTGAATGCCAACTACAAAGTGAAAAACTCCAGTGTGATGGGTAACACAACCTCTGTGCCATATAAAATAGTAAAAGGGGAAGTTCCAATAACTTTGTTGGGAGTGATTCTGTTGGCCCAAAGAGCATCATTCAATTTATTGTGCCAAGCTCATTGATTAGAGTCAACCAGCTTGCACGCGATTATGCCAATGCTTTTTTTAGATGATTCAACTTGTCCATTACCCTACAAATAATAATCTGAAGAATGGGACAAGGTGATGTCGTGATCAAAACAAAATTCTACCATCTCCTCATATGAGAAACTTGTTGCATTTTCCATCACAATATTTCATGGTACCTTAAAGCGAGAAATGATGATCTACTTGAGAAATTCGCACATGACTTTAGAGGTAGTTTTCTTGATAGGAATCACCTCAACCCATTTTGTGAAGTAATCTATTGCTGTAAGGACATAAACATTCCCCTTACTGGAATGTGGATTGATCAGACCTACAAAGTCTAAGCCCCATTGTTGAAATGGAGCATCTATGATCACTGACCTAAGTGGACTGGTTTCTAGTTTAAGTTTTCCAATAAATTGTTGGCACATTTGACATCTATGCACCCAATCATACGTGTCACGAAACATAGTTGGCTAGTAGAACTCTGTTCACAAGATTTTGAGCATCGTGACCCTTGATGAAAAGTGGCCATTACACGCTTCACTATGAAATGTCTCCAACAACCTGTAACATCCATGCACTTAATACTCAAGTAATCTCAAGAATTTACTAGAAGGTAAATAAAATTAGTAAACATGAGAGAGAATTTTTTTTTTTTAAACATTTGTATAAGCACAAAAATAAAGTACAACAGTACAACTTTTCTAGATAAATTCAAACTTGAATTCACATGTAATCATAACTAGAATCAAGATAATTCCTTACAATATTCATTTATTCACATAAGATACACTTAGCATAAAGATTAGTTTTACCTCATAGGTTTTGACTGTCGTGGCCAGAACATGGAGCTCACTGCATCTGGAATGTTGATCTCTATCTTCGTAAGCCTCAGAGAGTCTACTACTACAGAGGGAGAGCATCATCCGAGTGCTTTTCCTCCAACCACGGACTCAAGTGGTCCCCCGCACACTTCCAAACTGGAAGTAACCCGGCCCTTCTCGAAGAGTATAGATATAAGGATGTCAGGTTTCTCCATCTTAGTCCTAGGGATGTGTCCTACAAAACTCAATCGACCATACAACTCTAGATCCCTTCTAGCTAAGTATGATCATTCTAATTGGTCATGCCATCTAGACACTCACCTCTGACTCGTCTTGGATCTGTCTCATCCTATAGTCTGCTTACTTTATTTGGTACTCTAGACACAAACTAGACTATATAGAAAATCCATTTTAGCCAATCTGACGTAGAACTAATCCTTAATCTAGGATATTCATTCAATGTAAAAATTTAGGTATGTCAAACCTTTTAAAAGTCCCTTATTGCATCCTTGCAATATCAAGGGTTAATGGCTTCCTGCCATTTTACTCTCAAGATTCAATACCCAACATCTTGATATGTTAATTCGAGTTTCGACATTATTGTAGAATCTCTTAAGGTATTATAAAGACTTCCTGTCTTGTTCTATGATTTTCTCAACCTTTCACTGTCGATCAAATATGGTTTTCTCATCCTTACACTGTCAATCATTGTATATAACTACAATGCCATATCCGGCAAAAGAGTTATAGATTTCCTATATCCTCCTTGTTTCAACACCAGGGTTTAGCTTCTCTTAACCCATTACCAGGAAATAGCAAGCTACCTTGTTTCCCAAAGGTAATAACTTAAGTGTAACAAAACGTACGAACAAAAATGCTTCTAGCCTTTCTTAGACCACTTGGCATAGCTCAAGTTCATATTTCCCGTAGCATAAATATGCATAGTATTCAAGGTATTTCCTTACTAATCTAATATCTAAAAGAATACAATCATTCCATAATGCTCAAGGTTAGTTATTAGGAATCCTTTTTGTTAGCCATCTGAGTATCAGGTGGTGTGTCCTTCCTAATGTCTCATGGTCATGCAACTATAGACCCACTCTAACTATGCATGACACAATTGGAGACACTGATCCCTCTAGAAACATTGTGGACCGACAATGCATGCAGACCGATGCATTACTTTGCCAAAGATTTACATAC
Organism: Sequoia sempervirens; assembly: GCA_007258455.2. NCBI lineage: Eukaryota > Viridiplantae > Streptophyta > Pinopsida > Cupressales > Cupressaceae > Sequoia > Sequoia sempervirens. The sequence goes on from VDFB02290714.1 coordinate 53,758, forward strand.
ATATACTTTGCACAATGAACATTGTTGTATGTCCAACACATTGACCCGATTTATAAATTGTCATGTCCTACAGTAAATTCATATTGACCTTTCTCTCAAGGTCAAGTAAAAAGTGAAATCAATTCGATTCATCATCCATGTTTGGACACTCGAGTCCCATCCTAAGCTAGTTTATGATTCAATGGGTTACTTTCGTGACAGGGAACTAGTGACTCCACGTCACCTTGATCCACTATCAATTTATATCTTAAAGTGAACCATATTCACCACCCTAGGTCTTTCATGGCTCACAACATCAATTTAATGTATCATGTAAGTTTAGAATCATATTCTAAATGCTCACGGAATAACTTTCCTTAACCAAAAAGAATGGTTTCATAATGATGAATAGCTCTAATTAACCTTATGAGCTTTGGGTGATAAACACTATCCCCATTAAGGTTGTATTTGTTTTATAACCCTTATTTACCCACAATCATTTTCATGCAAATTGAATCAACATTTGATTTGAGTGTTGTAGCACAGTTTTGATTTAAGGCCGTATCGGTCATCCGCGCCGTCATGATGGATATGTTAGCATATGCAGACCGTAACCACTAATAAGTGATAAACATTATTGTTCGGCACTTCTTATGTCTTGAATACCTCAAGCTCGACTCATTATATGAGTCTTAACCCCTTGTTTTTATCCCTGCCACATCGTTATTCGACGTATATAGACATTGGGGTTTATGTAGCGGCCCAACCATGATGGCCTCAAGCCACGGTTACAGTATGGGTTTCTATGTGTAAGGCCCGGCCTTTGTGGTCTAGAACCACAAACATAGCACATCATACATTACAATATAGTTTGACTTTGTGGTCGCGAGTTATTAGCATGGGTACAAGGTATAAGTATTGAAGCTCAGTCTCCACGGCCTTAGGAAAGTCATGGCAAGAAACATAATATAATATAGCTCAGCCATCAATCCCGAGCTTAGCCATAGTGAAGAATGGAGAGGAATACAGCTCGGTCGTAAGGCCTTAAGCCTCTGAAATGAAAAGAAAAGCTTTAAATATTATTCAAGCTCGACCGAATTTCTCAAGTCATTACCACAAAGAATATATCAGAGATGAGGACACCACAGTAAAAACATCAACCCCATAAGATATGCATGTCGTGGAAACTCGATATAAAAGAAAACTCATAATTGAAAATGCATGCGAGGGTGGCATTCTTTACTCTACCTGAGCACAATCCCTCAAATGCGAAGGTATTTCTCCAGTTCGGCCTTACTCTAATGTCTTTCCCTACGCAAGGCTAACCAAAATCCTCTTTATCCCATATGCTGGACAAGAAGCGCACTCCCCCCATATGCTGGCCAAGAGACCTCTTTATTCCCATTCACGTAGTTCCATAAAGGAACGGTTACCCTCCAGAAAGCTATCGCCTCCTCCCACCGTAACTGCCTGGAGTTCGAGGGCCATCCCTTAGACTCCTTCGAATACTCCCTTATCTCTCCCAACACAAAACGGTTACAATAACTAAATAATTCTGAGAGAAAAATGTGGAACACGGTATCATATTCCATTAATATCCGTGCTAGCTTGAAAAAGATGCCCGCAACCACTTATGGCATACAATAGTATTTTAACATTATACAATTTTGTCACCAAAACGTTATTTATGTGACATACAAAAGAACCCATTGTTATTTAGCAAAGATACATATTTATATTTATAATATATCGGCATATCTATGCACCTAACTCCACCTTATACATTCATGGCTCTTATAATCCTATGAGGATATAAATATGGTACAAAGGATATAGCGACGCCAAGAAAAGCTTGTCATGACCCAAGGGATGTGCAAATTGTTTAAGTATTGAAAAGAGAGTTAATAACCCCTAAGAGAATCATATCAACACAAAGCTCGACTAATTGAGTACTATCGACAAGCTTCTAAACATGTTAAACAACATGCACTAGACATTAAACGACATTGACAACTTGTCGAGTCGAGAAGTAAACTTAGACCAAGAGAATTGAGTATCACTCACCCGACTCAAGTAGGTTCGACCAATTTGCGCCTACACAAGACTTAAGATGGCTTGAAACTATTATTTTCCTTATATCTATTCCCTTCTCTCCGATGATGCTCTCCCTCCTTTTCTCGGAGGGTGGAAACTGTTCCTTGAATGTGACTTGCATTCACCAACTCAAGATTAGTGTATTATTAATCATTTCATAATCCTTATATGAAATCATCACACCTTGACAAATTTTGAACACATGTCAATTTTAGTCAAATAAACCTAACTCATGAAAACATTGTTTTTTTCCTAACATTAAATCATTGAGTCATGCGTAAGAATCTACTATTTACTTCAAAAAGTAAAAAGTAAAACATAGTTAAAGTTAGGGATGTAACATATCTCTCCCCGTAAGAGTCATCGTCCTCGATGATCCGATGCATCTGAAACTTTAATAAGATAAAAATTTTGTTTTATCCTGCAAAAGCATAAGCAATTGAGATAATCTTTCATATAAAATCATGGTAAACTTTCCATGTCATATTACCCTCTGGTGGTTGGTCCCATTGGACCTTGCATTGAAGAAGCTCGATCATGACCACTCCCTGGTCCTATTCCTGTAAAACATTATCAGAATATAATTATCATTTGTTATATACTTTCCAAATATAATTCATAAAAAGCATTATACCTCCTGGTAATAGCTGATAATAGAATGATTCATTAATCCATCAAATTGGTAACTTTGAGAATTTTGAAGATTCCTTTATATCTAGGAATTGGTTAGGAATACATTCCTTATTTCATGAAACTTTCCTTCTCTAGCCAAGAATTGTGTTAGTGGACGATTGGAATTTACTTAAATTTTCTATCTAACATTAGCTTTCACCAGTCTTTCAGATCGGTTTGATTTGTTTATCCATTTCTAACAACATTTCTGGACTAATGCTAATCCTATCTTCTAGCTTACCTAGCTTATAGGAGTTCGGAATCTTTTCCCGTCCAATGTCTCAAATGGAGTCGCCTTGTTAGCAAAATTATAGAAGTTATATCAAACACCATAAAAGGTGGATGTCTCTTTCTACATGTAACAAACAACTACTTTAACATAGGTTCACCAAGAGACTTATACCAAAGATTAACAACATTAAGCATGTAAGGTACAACTATTCCTCATGTAAGATACAAAGAGTAACATCAATCTTCACCTTTCTGGCTAAAAAGGTTATTCCTTAAGTACCAATTTCATTATTTCATGCATCATTTAAACAAGTTGATAAATAAATAACAGAGAAAGGATTGAATTCCTTTTCTAGTTCAATTGTCCTCCAAGACTCGGCATGCCACTAAAAAGAGGGAAAGCATCACCTGGCTATTTTTGCTTCCAACCAAGGTCTTAAGCGGTTCCTCCACAAACTTCCTAACTGGAAGCAGTCCTACCTTTCGATGAAAGGTTGTGTTGGAAACCCTCATAGTTGCCATCTGAGCTCTGGTGTGTACCCCCACTTAACCAACTCTGTCGCACTACTAAGGATACCCTCCTACTAAGTACGACAACTCTGGTTAGCTAAGTGCCTAGAGTACTGTGAACTGACGAGTGCATGTTGTGGCAACGACACTCACTATGGCCATAGTTTTATATACATACACTTTGCAATCCACGTAGTAATGGTTCACCACCCTGCTCGACTTGGAGAGACTATTCACTTGGGCTTACTGGACTACCTGTCCACCCACATACCATAACACAAGGTTCCAAAAGTGATATCTGCATAAGACCTCCTTTAGATAACTTACATATCAATTATATAACCCTAAAAGGGTTTGGAACCAATTCCTTTCCATTCAAGGTTTCTTTCATCTATAAAGCTAAGGACATATCAAGTGCTTTGTTACAATTTTACTCCCTTACACAAATCCATCAGAGGCCCACCCAGGACATGATAGAGAAGAACATTAAATCGAACATAGTGAACAACCAAAAAGTTCTTGTATAGCCACCACAAAACTCAACTCAACATCAAAATATAAGCAATTTTAAATTTCAACAATAAATCAGAGAATGAGCTCATTCCAACAATAAATCAAATTTTGGACCAACCGTCCTTAAGATAAACAATCTTTGAAATTTGGTGGCTAGACCATTTCAAAATTAAGAAATAAAATGATGACAATCTTTGCCAATATTAAAAGGAGTTTCACCAAAAATTCAAGTGTCAAAATCCAAAAGATCATTGTAATGCACTGCGTGACTTGACTAAGTCACTATAAGGGAGTAGATTGTTGCACTGTATTCAGATTTTCCAAAAGCTTACAATGGTAAGAGATTATGTTATAATCACATAAAACAATAAGTCCCTTAAGACTTTCATCATGCTCAAAATTTTACAAATAATAAGGTTATATTAAATTCACTCAAATTTCCTGAATTATCTATCATTCACCTGTTAGATGATATCATAAGATCATTTATACAAAGTTTGCAATTGGAATAAAAACTTCTTTTCTTTGTTTCACAATAGAACTCTATTCCACTTGGCTCATTCCAAGACATCTAAAACTTAGACTAAAACCCATCTTTTCTAGGTTTCATTGATATAGTTTCAAGGATTTCCAATGATCAGATGCTCCAGCACTTGGTTGACTACTTCCAAGTCCTTCTATCCTTAATTCTTGAAAAATAAGAGTAGTATTAAATTCATACAGACACTGCTCTACCTGAGCTCTTAGTCTGATTAGTAATTGACCAAGGTTTTACCTTTCTAGTCAAAGTCTCAAAGTCTTTCAGAAAGTTTTCGTGGTTTTTCTCGATGCCCTTCTGGCATCAAACCAACTCCAACCTTCAATAATATGCTAAATGTTAAATGATTTTTCTCGTAATGAGCTCATAGGTCCATGTGTTGAACCCGGTTAGCTCTGATACCATATGTAACATCCATGCACTTAATACTCAAGTAATCTCAAGAATTTACTAGAAGGTAAATAAACTTAGTAAACATGAGAGAATTTTTTTTTAAAAACATTTGTATAAGCACAAAAATAAAGTACAACAGTACAACTTTTCTAGATAAATTCAAACTTGAATTCACATGTAATCATAACTAGAATCAAGATAATTCCTTACAATATTCATTTATTCACATAAGATACACTTAGCATAAAGATTAGTTTTACCTCATAGGTTTTGATTGTCGTGGCCAGAACATGGAGCTCACTGCATCTGGAATGTTGATCTCTATCTTCGTAAGCCTCAGAGAGTCTACTACTACAGAGGGAGAGCATCATCCGAGTGCTTTTCCTCCAACCACGGACTCAAGTGGTCCCCCGCGCACTTCCAAACTGGAAGTAACCCGGCCCTTCTCGAAGAGTATAGATATAAGGATGTCAGGTTTCTCCATCTTAGTCCTAGGGATGTGTCCTACAAAACTCAATCGACCATACAACTCTAGATCCCTTCTAGCTAAGTATGATCATTCTGATTGGTCATGCCATCTAGACACTCACCTCTGACTCATCTTGGATCTGTCTCATCCTATAGTCTGCTTACTTTATTTGGTACTCTAGACACAAACTAGACTATATAGAAAATCCATTTTAGCCAATCTGACGTAGAACTAATCCTTAATCTAGGATATTCATTCAATGTAAAAATTTAGGTATGTCAAACCTTTTAAAAGTCCCTTATTGCATCCTTGCAATATCAAGGGTTAATGGCTTCCTGCCATTTTACTCTCAAGATTCAATACCCAACATCTTGATATGTTAATTCGAGTTTCGACATTATTGTAGAATCTCTTAAGGTATTATAAAGACTTCCTGTCTTGTTCTATGGTTTTCTCAACCTTTCACTGTCGATCAAATATGGTTTTCTCATCCTTACACTGTCAATCATTGTATATACCTACAATGCCATATCCGGCAAAAGAGTTATAGATTTCCTATATCCTCCTTGTTTCAACACCAGGGTTTAGCTTCTCTTAACCCATTACCAGGAAATAGCAAGCTACCTTGTTTCCCAAAGGTAATAACTTAAGTGTAACAAAACGTACGAACAAAAATGCTTCTAGCCTTTCTTAGACCACTTGGCATAGCTCAAGTTCATATTTCCCGTAGCATAAATATGCATAGTATTCGAGGTATTTCCTTACTAATCTAATATCTAAAAGAATACAATCATTCCATAATGCTCAAGGTTAGTTATTAGGAATCCTTTTTGTTAGCCATCTGAGTATCAGGTGGTGTGTCCTTCCTAATGTCTCATGGTCATGCAACTATAGACCCACTCTAACTATGCATGACACAATTGGAGACACTGATCCCTCTAGAACATTGTGGACCGACAATGCATGCAGACCGATGCATTACTTTGCCAAAGATTTACATACATATACTTTGCACAATGAACATTGTTGTATGTCCAACACGTTGACCCGATTTATAAATTGTCATGTCCTACAGTAAATTCATATTGACCTTTCTCTCAAGGTCAAGTAAAAAGTGAAATCAATTCGATTCATCGTCCATGTTTAGACACTCGAGTCCCATCCTAAGCTAGTTTATGATTCAATGGGTTACTTTCGTGACAGGGAACTAGTGACTCCACGTCACCTTGATCCACTATCAATTTTATATCTTAAAGTGAACCATATTCACCACCCTAGGTCTTTCATGGCTCACAACATCAATTTAATGTATCATGTAAGTTTAGAATCATATTCTAAATGATCACAGAATAACTTTCCTTAACCAAAAAGAATGGTTTCATAATGGTGAATAGCTCTAATTAACCTTATGAGCTCTGGGTGATAAACACTATCCCCATTAAGGTTGTATTTGTTTTATAACCCTTATTTACCCACAATCATTTTCATGCAAATTGAATCAACATTTGATTTGAGTGTTGTAGCACATTTTTGATTTAAGGCCGTATCGGTCATCCGCGCCGTCATGATGGATATGTTAGCATATGCAGACCGTAACCACTAATAAGTGATAAACATTATTGTTCGGCACTTCTTATGTCTTGAATACCTCAAGCTCGACTCATTATATGAGTCTTAACCCCTTGTTTTTATCCCTGCCACATCGTTATTCGACGTATATAGACATTGGGGTTTATGTAGCGGCCCAACCATGATGGCCTCAAGCCACGGTTACAGTATGGGTTTCTATGTGTAAGGCCCGGCCTTTGTGGTCTAGAACCACAAACATAGCACATCATACATTACAATATAGTTTGACTTTGTGGTCGCGAGTTATTAGCATGGGTACAAGGTATAAGTATTGAAGCTCAGTCTCCACGGCCTTAGGAAAGTCATGGCAAGAAACATAATATAATATAGCTCAGCCATCAATCCCGAGCTTAGCCATAGTGAAGAATGGAGAGGAATACAGCTCGGTCGTAAGGCCTTAAGCCTCTGAAATGAAAAGAAAAGCTTTAAATATTATTCAAGCTCGACCGAATTTCTCAAGTCATTACCACAAAGAATATATCAGAGATGAGGACACCACAGTAAAAACATCAACCCCATAAGATATGCATGTCGTGGAAACTCGATATAAAAGAAAACTCATAATTGAAAATGCATGCGAGGGTGGCATTCTTTACTCTACCTGAGCACAATCCCTCAAATGCGAAGGTATTTCTCCAGTTCGGCCTTACTCTAATGTCTTTCCCTACGCAAGGCTAACCAAAATCCTCTTTATCCCATACGCTGGACAAGAAGCGCACTCCCCCCATATGCTGGCCAAGAGACCTCTTTATTCCCATTCACGTAGTTCCATAAAGGAACGGTTACCCTCCAGAAAGCTATCGCCTCCTCCCACCGTAACTGCCTGGAGTTCGAGGGCCATCCCTTAGACTCCTTCGAATACTCCCTTATCTCTCCCAACACAAAACGGTTACAATAACTAAATAATTCTGAGAGAAAAATGTGGAACACGGTATCATATTCCATTAATATCCGTGCTAGCTTGAAAAATATGCCCGCAACCACTTATGGCATACAATAGTATTTTAACATTATACAATTTTTTCACCAAAACGTTATTTATGTGACATAAAAAAGAACCCATTGTTATTTAGCAAAGATACATATTTATATTTATAATATATCGGCATATCTATGCACCTAACTCCACCTTATACATTCATGGCTCTTATAATCCTATGAGGATATAAATATGGTACAAAGGATATAGCGACGCCAAGAAAAGCTTGTCATGACCCAAGGGATGTGCAAATTGTTTAAGTATTGAAAAGAGAGTTAATAACCCCTAAGAGAATCATATCAACACAAAGCTCGACTAATTGAGTACTATCGACAAGCTTCTAAACATGTTAAACAACATGCACTAGACATTAAACGACATTGACAACTTGTCGAGTCGAGAAGTAAACTTAGACCAAGAGAATTGAGTATCACTCACCCGACTCAAGTAGGTTCGACCAATTTGCGCCTACACAAGACTTAAGATGGCTTGAAACTATTATTTTCCTTATATCTATTCCCTTCTCTCCGATGATGCTCTCCCTCCTTTTCTCGGAGGGTGGAAACTGTTCCTTGAATGTGACTTGCATTCACCAACTCAAGATTAGTGTATTATTAATCATTTCATAATCCTTATATGAAATCATCACACCTTGACAAATTTTGAACACATGTCAATTTTAGTCAAATAAACCTAACTCATGAAAACATTGTTTTTTTCCTAACATTAAATCATTGAGTCATGCGTAAGAATCACCTCAACCCATTTTGTGAAGTAATCTATTGCTGTAAGGACATAAACATTCCCCTTACTAGAATGTGGATTGATCAGACCTACAAAGTCTAAGCCCCATTGTTGAAATGGAGCATCTATGATCACTGACCTAAGTGGACTGGTTTTTAGTTTAAGTTTTCCAATAAATTGTTGGCACATTTGACATCTATGCACCCAATCATACGTGTCACGAAACATAGTTGGCTAGTAGAACTCTGTTCACAAGATTTTGAGCATCGTGACCCTTGATGAAAAGTGGCCATTACATGCTTCACTATGAAATGTCTCCAACAACCGCCATTATTGGTCCCTGCTAACACATAACAAGAATGTTCCATCAAACCCACGCTTGTATAGAACGTTATTTCTAAGCACATAGTTTTGTGCTCTCAATCCTAAAGTTCTCTTCTATTGTTTGTCCAAGTGATTTGGACATTCTGCATAGGTTAGAAAGTACCAAATCTCAATGTACCATTCTTTAGAAGAATCAACTAGTAGGACCATGGGAAGGACCTCTTCAATCTTTATTTCTAGCATGCCATCAACAACTTGGTGTTTTAGATCACCGTCTTCTGCAATCAGCTAACATAGATCTCTCCCGCAGACGAGTTTGGTCGGCTTGATCTCTAAGTTGTATTCTTGAACCCTTGTGATCCAGTTACCTCTTTTTGTGCCCATCTCCTATTGAGTTAGGACACTCTTGACTGTGGGATCAGTAACATACACCATTGTGTGAGTTTAAGATGTAGAATCTAATTTTTTTTTTACAACCATTACAACTGCGTATGCATTCTTTTCAATTTGGGAGTATCGAGATTCACTATCTTTGAAGCTACTGCTCATGAAAGAAATTGGAGATTTGGTTCCTCATTCAGAAAAGTGTGTTTCGATGTGTAACAATAAAGAATAAATTCCTTATCAAAATCAGGTTAGATCAACAATAGTGCTTGACTGATGGCTTCTTTTATTTGGATGAATGCCTTCTTTCCTTCTTTAGTCCATTTGAATACGGACATTTTCTTCATCATAGTCGATATGTCTTTGGTCAGCTCTGAGAAGTCAGGTACAAATCTTCGTATGAAGTTTACCTTTCCAAAGAAGGAATGTACCCTTATTTTTCTTGTTGGGAGAGACAGGTTCTTGATTGAATCAACCTGACTAGGGTTAATTTGAGTTCCCTCTTTGGAGACGATGTGGCCAAGCAATTTGCCTTCCGTCACAACAAAGATGGACTTCTTTGGATTCAATGAAATGTGATGGTACCTGCATCTCTCGAACACTTTCACTAAGTGTTGAAAATAATCTTACAGCTTCTTTGAGAAAGCAGTAAGGTCGTCAAGGTAGTCAACAATCAGTTTGTTTTTTAGATCCCCAAATGCCAAATCCATGGATCTTTGAAAAGTGGCACTGACATTGATGAGGCCAAAGGGAATCCTCTCATAGGCAAACATACCCCAAGGGTTAGTGAATGTCATTTTGATTTGATCCTCCTTAGCTACTGCAATCTAGTTGTACCCGAAAAATCCATCAAGTAATGACAACATCTCTAAACCAGTGATTGTTTGCAATGTGCACTCCATGATTAGTAAAGGATAGTTATCCTTTAGGGATGATTGGTTGAGGTTCCTGAAATCTATGTAGATTTGGATTTCTTCGTTCTTCTTATGCATAGGAACTATATTAGACTCCTAGGTGAAATGATGTATTAGAAATATTATCCTTGCGTCCACCATCTTTTGAACTTCCACGTAGATTGTATCTTTGATACACGGGTTGTAGTGTCTTTGATTTTGTTTGAAGGGCTTAACATCAAGCTTGAGTGGAAGTGGAATTTTGCGAGACGATTCCTTAGGCATGAAGACTTTCAAATCTTCATAGAACCAGGTGAAGACATCTCAATATTGCTTGAATAAGGAGATGAAACTATTGCTTTTCTCTGTAGTACAACACTTGCCCAAGTTAACAAGCTGAGGCTTGTCTTCGGTACCAATGTTCACTTGACAATAATCGACAGATGTCTTGTTGGTTGAAATCCTTTGATCTTAAACATGTTTGTCATGTCTATCAAATATATCTTCCAAAGATACTAGACCCTTGGGAATATTATTGCCTCTCAACTAGATGATGCATGATTTTGTTGCTTCAGAATCTTTTGCTACAGATTCTTTGAAGGGAGAAGCACTACCTCCAAAGAATAGTTCTTTGTAATTGTCTACCATGTAGATGAATTCTTCGATGTGATCATCATCATCGAAGACCTGCCAATTGTCACAATTGTCAGGGAAAACTGACTTATGTACAAGCTCAATAACGAAGGCATTCTGACGGAATTCAAAATGTGGCATGAAGAGAGTAGCTGATACCGTAAGGGAATCTACTCTGCTATCATGGAATGTACTTGATGTTGAATGCTTCAAACCAGTCGATTGCATTCTAGACCCTTTGTCGATAAGACTGAAGGCAATTTTTCTTTACTTGGTAATGTTCTTTGATCTGTTGCACGATCAATACTACATCACCTTCGACTTGGAGTAACTTTATACCCATATCCCTTACGTTTTTGAGACCTAGTATGAGCGCCTTGTATTCCATTGTGTTGTTTGTGTTTTCAAACTGCAAGCGATATACAAATGGGTATAAAAAACCTTCTGAAGAATTGATGAAAACTCTTGCTCCCGAGCCTACTATCGAGTAATTTCCATCAAATCGCATTGTCCACATCTTTGTATCTTCTTTCAATGTGCTTGTGGAATATGAAACCTTTTTTTCTTTCTTCAGTTACATCAAACAACATGGCATATGTGTCAGGACTCGTGTCTTGATACAACACTTATGCATAGGGGTTTTGGGATTTCACCACCATGAATCTTGATTTCACCTCAAGCTCTAGCTTGAAATTGCCTTTCTTCAACGGGATTGTTGTGAATGAACAATCCAATTGAATCTCTCCTTTGAGATCCTTGTAGAAGCTTCTACTCAATAGCATCCCATAACTAGTTGGAATATTAGCTACCAGGATGGTCATCATAATTTTCTTCTCCGGACAAGATGCTAGCCTTACTTGAGCGTCTTTTAGTTAGCCGACCAATGGCACCAGCTTTGATTCAAGTGAATACAACTTGTCGAGAGTCTTGGTGCTGAGAGTCCCAATGTGTCCATGATTTGTAAGGGCATGAAATTGTTAGAAGCTCTCGAGTCTATGATACAATTGTTGATCTTGAATCCTCCTATATATAAATATATATAGAAAGGTTTTGGATTTTCTTCTGCTAGTACAGATGACTCGAGCAATGTGGGCTAGATTACAGCTTGCTTCTTTACGACCTTGAGAATCCTATCCAACTATTTTGGATGGTCCTGAAGATATTCTAGTTGAGATATTTGTACCTTCATCTTCATCATGGAAGCCATGATATCAAATTTTGCTGAAGATGGATATTGAGCAACTAACATAGTGTTTTTATGTGAAGGCTTGGGGTTAGAAGTGTAAGGTACTTATTTTCCCTTTTCATTTGATTTCCATCTTTCTTCTTGTTCTTTTTGTGCTTTGAAGTGTTGGGCATGTGCAAACACAAGTGTTGAGAGATATTCTTGTGATTTACAACAAGAGAATACTAACAATATTGTTCTTCTTCTTCTTCTTGATTGATGGGTTCTCTATCAAAGTATCCCATTATGGAGTCGCCATCAAAGTTGTTCATTTGTGGTAAGACAACGTTTGAAATTGGTGAAGGTATAAAACTCAAACTTGGTGTAGCTTTAGTATATCCCATGATTTGGTTCATTCTCAAATTCTCAGGATATGTGGATCCGGTATGTGCACAAGTCTTGTGGAAAGAGAAAAATACTGTAGACTTCTCAGCTTCAACAGGTTGTCTTGGTGGAGCTGCTAGAAATCTCAACTTGTAGTTGTTGAATGGATGAAAGTTGCTCCTCTTTGGCTAGTATGGCTATTGAGGTTGATATTGTTGTTGTTGATATGGTGGTGGTGCGGGCAGTGCTTGCTGCCCTTGATTAGGTGATTGTCTTTTGAGGATAGTCACTTCGTTGGCTACCTTTTGTAGCAATGGATTTGCAGATGCTTGAACAAGCGATATGATGGCATCATTCTTCATCTTTCTGGACGTGATCATGTTGTCCTTGATCTTGATAGCTCTTTCTTGTGCAATTGGTAATTTCGTTTCATGGCCTACCTTTAAGAAAAATGTTATCTTTGACAGAAGAGATTTAATGAAGCTACTCAACAAGATATCATTTGATGGATTGAGTGTATGGGAAAGATGTGTGATGAGGTAGTTAAATCTTGCCACAAATTCTCTCATTGGCTCATTTGACTCCATCTTTGAAGTTGAGAGTTGAGCAAACAGTTGATGACTATCTTTAGTGGGCTTGAATCTCACCAATAACTTCTCACTCATGACTGCCCAACTTATGATGATGCCTAGTTCTAGACGATGAAACCATTCTATAACATTTTCCTCAAGAGTTTCAACAAAGATATGTATGGTGATATCTTCATGTGGTACATGCAAAATGGAACAAACCGATGTGAATGCGGAAATATGCTCATCAGGGTGACAAGCCCCGTCATTGTAAAATATTGGGAAATTATTTCTTGAACCTTTAGTCAGTTCATGATTTCCTTACAAGGCCAATGGCTCAATGTTATTGCCCCAAGGCAATGGGGCTGGACATCTTGGATTTCTACCATTTCGGCCATTGCCATTTTGATTGTTGTCAATGTCGCCCATTGCTTTTGGTTGAGCTGGAGGTTCTTCTTAGAAATGTTCGGGAACCTCGTGAAAGAATGGATCTGCATTGGATGCTTCTCCAATGTCTCCTTCTTGAAATAGAGGATTTGTTCTCCTCCTTGTGTATACTTGGTAAGCTAGGATGGTTTATTGCCATATAGGAGTTGGTAAAACTGGCATTATAGCTGCAAGATCAACCTTTTCTTCTTCTTTATCCAGAGTAGTAGCCGTGTTCCTCCACTAAGCAGATGATTCATTGTTCTCAAATATGAAACTGCGTAGGCTACTGATGATGTCTGTTTGCTCTCGATCAACCTTTTCTTCTTCTTCGTCTAGAGTAATAGTCACGTTCCTTCACTAAGCAGATGAGTCGTTGTTCTCAAATATGAAACTATGCAAGCTACTGATGATGTATGTTTGCTCTCCTTGAACAAGTATGAAATTTGGTTGAATGATAGCTGGAGCAAGACCCCGTTGTTGGATTGGAGGAGTTGGATGCCAAATGGTCATTCCCATGTCATAAAAGAGTTAGCTTTTCTTGAAGTTTTATGCCTCATGCCCCATGGTGGGCATTAGAAAACTGTTGGTGTTTCAATTCACACCTCTAGAGTGCATATTGGAAACATACAACTATGCATAGATAAACTGCTCTTCAAATTAGGAGGGGAATCTCCCTCTTTTGTTGATTTTGCATAAAAAGAAATGTAAACTAAATTCCTATCTTTTTACTTGGCTATAAAGCACAAGGTTATAAAACACAATGCGTTGCAACTAAGGTTTTCTCTGGTTTCATAGATCTCAACTACAACTAGGCTAAAACTAAAATGCTTCTATCTCGTCAGGTAAATTCAAAGAGAGAGGATTTAGAAGTAATGAGAGGGATTTGGTTTTAACTTATAAAAACTCATTCTTAGAATACATTCAAAGGCTCATTGCTCTTTTGGATGTACGTTGAAATAAAGTTTATGCAAGTGGGACATCAAACGATAAACTATACCTCAGGATTCCCTTGGAGGTGAGGTGATCTTTCTAAGGTGTAGGCTGAAATAAAGGTTATTAGGAACAACATCAAATGGCAAGCTAGATCTCAAGATTCCCTTGGAGGCGAGGTGCTCTTTTTGAGGTGTAGGATGAAATCAAGATTACAAGAAACAACAAAAATTGATAGATCTTGAAACTTTGGTCCAAAGGCTCATTGCTCTTTTGATTTATTTTCTCAAACTCGATCAACATTACATGTTTTTGGGACATCAAATGGTATGAAAGAGGAAAAACATATAAGATACGATCAACCAAAAATACACTTGACATAGATTGTACACAAGTACATGAACAATAAGAACGCAAGCAAACATCTCAATGTTTTATTATAACAAGTATGATTCAAGAACATATACTAAGTAAAAAAGTTGCAGGCCTTCAAGCTCAACATTTTTTTACTGTGAAGTAAAGTTAAAAACTAATGAGAAAAGGTTGCTCTTATTTATAGACACTCAAAGGAGTAGGAAACCCTAAAATATCCTTGAGTTAACATTTAGTTCTTGCTAATCAGCAAGATTTATTCCTAAGTCTAATCATAGTAAACCTAACAATTAACTAGAAAGACTACTTCAGTTAACTGTTTCTAAACTAAAAAGAACTCCACTATACAAAGGTGTCTCCAAAGATAGACATGCATGATTGGTGGGACAACGAGTTAACTTAGATAAGGCATCAAGTTAACTCCTGTGTCTAATTCCATCTTTGGAAAGGTGGGATGTCCCAACTAGCAGCTTCACACCTCAACAACTTGAGTCATCATCTCCTCTAACCAGTTGTTAATTGTCTTTCTGTTTGGATAAGTTCTGATACTCTTCAATATGATGTGGTGTCGTCACAACATTTCTTTACCACTTGTGATCTGATACTATAACTCTCATCTCCTCTCAGCTACGTCATCAAACTTTGTTGACATGGTTGCAACCCGAGTCAACTTGCAGTCAATAGGATTCCC
>VDFB02290715.1:0-22343 GCA_007258455.2 Sequoia sempervirens
CCTCTTTCTCTCTCCCCTCTACCCTTAATCGCAAACCTTAAACTCTTAACCCTTAAACCCTAAACCTTGAAATCCTCTACCCTCTACCCTTGGCCCTTCCCCCTTCTATCTCTCTCCCACTCCCTTCCTCTCTCTCTCTCTCTTAGGTATCTCTCTCTCTCTCTCACTCATTCCCTCTATCTCTCGACCCTCTACCCTTAACTGTCTACCCTATAAATCTAAAAAAAAACCAACTTTATTATAACACAAGCATGTTATGAATAAGTAGAGACATGGCCGTTTAGCAAGAAATAATGCGCTCGTGTTATAACGCGAGCACATTTTTTATTGTACTAAAAATGGTAAAAAAGCACAATATACTTGTGATGTTGGCCCACATTTTGCATATTCTCCTGGTTCTGTGCGTGCTTCGACAAAAAGTAGCTTTTTGGTGATTGAGTGAAGTTTGCATGCATGAATTTTAGATTCCACCACCTTTTTCATGATATTTCCATCACCTTTGCATGAAATAACAGAGTTTTCACATTGAAAGGCATATAATATGAATTCAAGTTTGAATTATAGTGATAATTGATATACAATTGAATTTTGGAGGGGAACAAGCTTTTGAAAAAGTCAAATTTTTGAGGAGTTTGAGGAAAGAAGAAGCGAATGCTACATAATTGGGTAGAACTCCTCCATTTGAAACTTTGGTTTATTAGGTATGTGAAGTCTTTGTACATTTTCTTTCATTCTATTATGGCTTGCTTTCATTTTTGTTGTTTTTCTTATTCCATGTTGATAAAATTGTTTGTTTGTCATGTTACAACCTTAGGTTGTCAATGGACATTTTAAATTACACAATTCTATACACTTTCCTATTACATTTTTAAACCACATCTCTTTGAGGCATTTTGTTAAATTTAACAATTAACTTTCTTTGTGTATGCTTCCAAAGCTTTCATTGAGGTATTTTTTCAAACAGTTATACAAACCAGTTGATTGCCTTGTCTATGCTACCAAATTTTCTATACATGTCTCTAAAAAATTGGAATATACTCCTAATGCAGTAGGGGGAGGCCTGCAACATACAAACACACATCTCCAATCTACTAACAAATTTTCAATTTTCAATTTCATCATAACCTCTTCTTTCAACAAATTCACATTGTTTAGGTTGTAGCATATCAAAGTCACTCAATTGGGTATAATTCCCCACACAACCTTCTCACTTCTTAGTAGACCCCCAAATCCAAAAACAGTCTTTACTTAGGTCTCAAAACAAAAGATTTTCCAAATTTTAGGACCTTGCATGCTCAAATAGGTTTCCAATACAAAACCCCTCAATTTGCTCATAAATATCTAGGGTTTTCTATATTTGACAACTCTAGGGCCTTCCAAGCCTCACCAAAGCATCAAAAAAGTTTGTCAGGGTCTGTAAAAACAAAATAACCCTTCACTAGGCCTTTAGCCTCATTAGATCTAAAAAACACCACTTTGGTTCCTCCTTTTCATGCTAAAAACTCACATTCTCAGCCTAAGATAACAACACCAACCCTATAGATTCCTTACCACTATTAAAAGAAACATGAAACTTGAAAAAAACATATTACAGGCCTTTCCTCCGAATCACAGGTCACCACAGTAGGAGGAAAGGCTCCATGTTTAAATTAAAGTAAAACACATACCTTGCTGGTCTGTACAGGTTGATCATGAAGAATGGAGTTTTTCATTCACCGAAACAACCAAAGGGGTCTCAAAATAGATTGAAGTCCAAGTTAAGACCTACCACCACAGTGATTTATGAATTTCTAATCATGGGAGGCCCGTATTGGGCCGTACATAGGAAAAAGAAACTGAAAACAGAGAAAAAGTACTTAAAACTCCATATTTTAGGCGTTGAGTAGAGCACCAAATCCTAAAAAGAAATTCATTAAACCCTTTATTCGGGCTTGTATGATGTTTTTATACATTTTCAAATTAGGAGTCCCAACTTCCTTCAACGCCCATAACCACCCTTGAACCACCAAACCTTCATTAAGCCTAAAAGTACTAGTATTAGCAATGGTTTGCTTAATAAGCTTCATTATGCAAATTTTTTGTTCTAAAGACCTAGGACCATTTAGACACCTTTATTTTACCCATTATAGAGGCTTTCAACATATCCAACAATCACCAATTCTTTTTTTGTACCAAACTACACAAATTATCAAGTTTTTTACGCTTTTAAGGGCCCAAATTAGCCCACTTTTACAAAGGGACCACCTTCAAAACTTATCCAAATCTCCTGAAAACTTGGGGCAGCACTTTATATCTATCAAAACTTCAATTATATCATTATATTGTAGAGATTCAATCATTTACCACCCAAACCATAAAACCCTCTCCCTAGGATTAGAAACCGTATGTTTTATTGAAAGTAGCACTTGCCAAACACTCCAAAACTTGAAAATTGTTGAAAAAAGCCTAATATACCCTGGTCATGCTCAATCTAACATAAAATAATGCTTCCCAACTTAGAAACTCAATTTCAGTCACCAAAAGCTCAATTTTCTTAAGGAAAACTCAACATTTCCTCATTTGGTTTGGCGCCCAATCCAAGATCATCCTCCCTTCAAGTTTATCATGGCCTTTTATAATGTTTCCCTCTTAAAAAAAACCACTTCAACTTTGAAAACTAACATTTGAAAGAGGTGACCATTGGTCTCCCTATTTAATAGACTTTTACAACCCTTCACTATTAGTTAATTTGACTTGACTTAGCACTTTTTGCATAGGTAAAATTATTTGTCATGCTGAAGAAACAAATTGTTAAAAGAAAAAAAAAACTAACAGATGATTAGATCCAAGCCTTTAGAGATAAAGAGAAAAAACGGATGAGGGAATATTGCGAAAAGCAAAAATTGGGAATGATTGACGAAAACAAGCCAGTTGAAGAGGAACCTCAACTGTCAAAAAGAGAAAAGAAATTGGCAGCACAAAGTGTATGAATGAGAAAGAGTCATGCTAGGGGAGATGCAGATACCGTAGTTGGAGACACACCCTCTACCACAAGTGAATATGAAGGGAAACCATTAAGCACAAGCAAATATGGAGGGACACCATCTACCACAAGTGAGTATGGTTGGACACCATCCACCACATCTGAAGTTGAGAGTACATTATCACTCGGATTTGACGAACAAGGTATGCCATCATCCCCACGTGAACCTCAAGGTATGTATTCTATTCCACCCTCGGTCAAAGGTATGCAATCTTGCCCACCTCAATTAAATATTGATGAAATTGCTAATGTTGAGATGTATGTACCTAAGAGAACACCACCTAGAATCTTACGTAGAAAGCCAAAGTTTTTGATTAATATTGATGAGGATATTTTACAGCACATGGAAGGTAAGATTCCATAATGCACTTGTAGAAGATATGCTGATAAGATTTGGAAAATGTTCTTTGAAAGGCTAAATGAGACCAGAAGATGTCAACTATTTGTTCAAATGATGCGGGGTTTAATGTACAGAAACATCATGAAGACTCTTGGGTTGAGAACATCAAATGCATCAAGTGAAAACACTATTGTGAAGAATCTAATGGATGCTTATGAGAGTATGGGTAAGACCTCACGCTCAAAGGATAGTAATGTCACTCGACGTGTCATTACATCAACTTTGGTAAGCTATCAAACAAAGAGATCTTGTCTCATTAAAAAGACAAGTGAACAAATGGGAATTAGTAGAAAAACTTTATCAAAAGTCATTCAAAGGTGGCAAACAATTAAGGGCACTAATTCAAATGCATTAAGGGAATTCTCGGGAAGACTGCCACATAAAGATAAAAAAGTTGTTGAAGGATTTAGAACATTAATTGAAGATTATTGGAAGAATAATAGAAGGTCATCTTTGAATCAAAGGGATGTCGTAAGAAGGAGAATCGGTAGTCAGAACCATGAGCCACATCCAAAGCATTTTTTGGATATGACTCAAACCCAATTTTTTCATAAATTTCAAAATGCTTGTCCTTAAATTAGTATTTCTCAAAGATTTTTTGAAATGCTTAAACCTTTTTATGTCAAGATAAATCACATAGGCACTACTTGTTGCTGTAGACTACATATTGAATTCGCTAACCATTATGATGATTATCGTTCTAGATGTTTAGATTTGCATACTAACGATGTTTTGCAGGATTGTGGCATAGAAGCTCCACCAAAATATTCAAGAGAGTTCTTATCAAGAAATTTATGTCAAATGGAGGGTGGCCAAATATTCTATAGGACAACATGCTTGGATGGTTCATGTGAGCGTTGCGGTGGCTTGCAACGAATGCCAATATGTCAACATATGGAAAGCACATATGAGGTGGGACATAAACTAGTAAATTTTAGGAAGTATAAAATAGTGGCATATGCTACAAAAGATGGGTCTCAAGCAAAATTGTGTGATTTGGTTATTGAGAAGATTCCAGTGTCTCAGTTTATGTCCATGTTTTGTGAGAATCTAGTGTATGAGTATGCAAGGCATACCCATAGAGCCCGATGGCTGGACACACAATTCAAGCTATGTAAGGAAACCTTTCCAATTGGTAGCATAGTATCAGTGGTTGAATTTGTAGAGAACTACACTCTACAACCACAGTATTACAACTCCACATAGGTTTCGATATTTGTGCACATAGCATTCATTCATGCAGCTGATAGTACATAGGACCAAAGGAAGGTATTGAGGTAGTATCACTTTTATATTAGTGATGATCACACACATTCTCCAGAGTTTGTGCAAGGTTGCTTCCAAATGTTCTATAGTGATTTGGCTCGGAGGGGCATAGCATACGGTCGGCATATAATATGGTCGGATAACTGTGCAACATAGTTCAAGAATGTGTGCATGTTCTACTAGTTGTGCAAGATGCATCTCACTACAGGTGTTCAGCATATGTGGAACTTTTGTGAGGCCGGGAATGCAAAGGGGGAGCATGATGGTGTAGGAGCATGTGTGAAAAGAGCATTAGCACAAGAAGATTTAATGTATAAAGACAGTGCAAAGTTGATAGATGCAAGTTCAATCATCGAGTGGTATAATGCTTTGATGGGTCTAGGTAATGAAGGTACATCTTCAGTTCATAGATTTTTTTGTTTGATGGATGATACTAACATTGCACTATATGAGGATTGTTGTACACTAACAAGATTGAGTGAGCTACACTCTTTCCTTAGCTCAAATGCAGGTTCATGGAGTATCGATACATGTAATATGGCATGCTTTTGTTCTTCATGTACAATGCAAGCTTGGAATGATTGTCAGTTAGGGGAGTGGGTTGACAAATGGTTGACAAGTTATCTTAGCCCACTTCACACATATCGCCCTTCAATGACATTGGAACTAACACAGATGGAATCATCAATCGAATTTGACCACGTATCAGATCTAGTTCAACTAGGTAATATATCTACTTGCTTAGTTTTTGAAATTACATATTGTTATCTTACTTTGTACTATATTTGTAATGTTCACTAATTTCAAGTGATTTTCTGCACATATCAATGCAAGGCATCTTTATGCAGTTATTACTAATGAAGAAAATTAAGAGGCAACAAACTATTACTTGTGTCATTGTGTTGAGGCCAAAAATAAATTGGAAGCCCCAATTATAGATGGAGAAAACATCGAATACCCTATAGGCTCAGTTGTTGTTACTAGAACATGGCTTAGAAGGTACCCACATAAGAGTGTTAAACATTGGTTGTTTGAGGACTTTGACACACATCGTAAGATTCTTCATTACGAACCTTGTTGTGGCATCCAATGTTCATTTGAGAAAATATGGGGGTAGACCTTTGAACAAGACCTTGTGGAAGGTCTGTGAGTCGACCATGAGGCAATACTTGACACAATAAAGAGTAGAGCAGATCCAGATGGTTCATTGGATTAATTTGTAAGTATATGCACAATGGTTCTTATTAATTTATACTTGTATCCACTTTAATTTGTTTGATGCCAATGCTATCATGTCTTATTTTACTTTGCGTATTTGTAAGTAACTCGGTAAACATTGAATGGTGTCCCCTTACAGAAAATGCAGATTTATGAGCCATCCAAGAGAATCTCAGACATAAAAGCAATGCAACATCCCTATTTTGATGATCTTGACAAATCTCAATTATGATTTTCAGCCATTACAAAAGTGTGTATGAAGCTTGGTGAGGGAATTTCAAGTTATTCATTTGAAGTTAACCTTATCATGAGCATCTATGATGTAGACATTATAGGAGAATCTTGAATTTCAAGATATTCTAGATTCATGAGAGGTGTTGTGTGCAATAGGTATCTTTAAACTCACAGTGAAGATGTATGAGTAGGAGTGACTAAGTTGAGAGATTTCCATGCCTATTTGTAAGTTCCTTCCATCTATTTTCATTTCATTTCCATTTTGGACATGAGTTGTTTCTTTTTATTCTTTTACTTTTCCTATTTGTAACTAAACTAGTAAGAATTGATTGGTCTCTCCTTGCAGAAAATGCTAATTTTGGAGCCATCGAAGAGAATCTCAGCCAAACAAGCAATGCAACATCCTTATTTTGATGATCTTGATAAATCTCAATTTTGATTTCAAGCCATTATAAAAGAGTGTGTGAAGCTTTGTGAGGGAATCTCAAGTTTCCCATTTGAAGTTAACCTCTAAATGAGAACCTATGATGTAGACATTATAAGAGAATCTCGAATGTATGAGTGATATTGTAAAATATCTGTGAGAATAGAGTACCTAAGGCATTGTAATGAGATTTACTTGTAATGACATTTATTGAAATAATGAAATTTGGTGTAGGGACACCAAGGTTATTGAGAAAATTTGGTTCACGGAAATCTTTTAAGTTAGTTTTGTGTTTTGAGTTTTGTCAATTGAGTAAGGTCATAACACATCCACAATTGATTTATAATGTAATAAGTCATGTTAGTTACAAAAAGAACAAATAGGCATGATTGGAAAAATGTAGAATCATTTGTAAAGGCTATTTAAAGCCTCTTGAAGGCTATTTAAGTCAATATTTGAATTTGTAGCCTTTTGAAGGAAAATCTTTGAATATGGTTATAAATGTACTATTAGTGAGATTGAGATTGTTAACCTTCAGAGAGTACTAGTATTTATGTTGATGAAATTTCCTTTAGATGCAAGGATTCAAAGCACATCAACCATGTGGTACAAATGATTAAATCCTAGAGACGATCTGTAGCAATGAAAGAGTCTAAAAAGGCAGAGAGAGCTACACTGGTGATTCAGGAGAAACTTTAGTGATGCAGAGTCAAGGTGGAGAAGACTCAAACAAATCAGATTTCAGCAAATCAACAACCTTTGTTATTTCATTTGGCCATCTTGGAACAACTACCAACAAAAAGGCTTCCAAACTCAACAATTTGGCTTAAATTTTAGAGAATGAATCTCAAGGACCATCTCATCATCAATATAGCATCTACTCAAACCCCCACCACCATTCCCAAGCTAGACATACAAGGTTTCTTTGCAATTTCTTGGAGATCCTTCAAACTGCCCTGCAAAAAGGCTACAAAATTAGCCTTGTTTTACAAACAAACTGCTCTTTAAACTTCTTATAACCCCACAAGCTCTTGTGTAGTCATCAAATAGGTAACAAAACTCCCAATTCCATAGGTTTTAGAAAATAACTCAACCTCTAAGCCATAATTTCTTAAAACCCTCAATTTCCTAACAAATACTTAGGGTTTTTAGCATCTCACAACTCCAAGGCCTTCCAAACCTCACCAAAGCATAAAAAAAGTTTTTTAGGGTTTTCACACACATAATAAACCTTCACCTAGCCTTTAGACTCAATAGATCTCAAAAACATCACTTTGGTTCCTCCATTTCAAGCCAAAATCTCACATTCTCAGCCTAAAACAACATCACCAGCCCTATAAACGCTTTTCCATTATTAAAAGAGTTAAGGAAAATTGAAAAAAAAAACATTGTAAACCTTTCCTCTGAGTCACAATTCACCATAGTAGGAGGAAGGGCTCCATCACAAAAATTAAAGTAAACTCAGACCCTCCTAGTTTGTACAGGCTGAATAAAGAAAAATGGATTTTGCTTTCACTAAAACAACTAAAGGTGTATCAAAATAGATTGAAATCTAGGTTATGACTTGCCACCATAGTTTTTCATGAATTTATATTTGTAGGAGGCCTGTACTGGGCTGTACACAGAGAAACGAAACTGAAAAACTCAAAAAAATGTTGAAATTCCACAGTTTTAGGCATTGTGAAGAGCACCAATCTTCAAAAAAACTATTGATTGAACCCCCATTCAAGCATGTATGATGTTTTTAATACCTTTCAAATGATAATAATCTCCCTTCAATGCCCATAACTACCTTTAAACCACCACACCCTTATTAAGCCTACAAATACTATTATTTAACAATGGTTTTGCTTAATAAGCTTTATCATGCAAATTTTTTATTCTAAAGGCCTAGGACCACTTAGAAACCCTTATAACATGAATTTTAGACTCTTTCTCTGCACTACCACCTACCTTTTACATAATTTTCCTTTATGGAAATATCAACAATTATTTAATTCAAGAGTCCTTTTGCACATTTGTCCACCCTAACCTACTAATTCCCAAAGTACATAAAAGATTGGTCTATTAGACCTTATTCAAGACAAAAAGATCTCAACATACTAAAATTTACCAACTGTCCTCCCAATTTACCATCAAACAATCACAAATTGAGGGTGAGGTGTGGGTGCTCCTGCACCATTCAACTTTCAAAAACAAAGTTAATTAGGCTGGCAAATGTCTAGATCAGGCTAGCATTTGGTGGAAGAGGAAGAAAGATGACTAGAAATCTAGAGGCCCACCATACTATGTTTTGGTATTGAACCATGAGAGTAGAAGAGAGATTTGATATCATGTATCAAAACATTAAGCATGCATTCTTCCAACCAACATAGAAGGATATGATTACTTTGCTTCATTTTCATTTGCATAAGCATATTAAGGCATGGGAACCAAGAAGACCAAGGATGTCTAGTTTTATGTGGAGGTAATGGATGTGGTCCAAACTTTAGGGGGGGCAAGAAGGTCAATGTATAATCTTGATGAAATTGAGGAAGAACAACAAGAGAGGGACATGAAAGATAAAATCAATACAAAGTTTCAAGGATTTGTCAAGCGAGTAAGAGAGCTATGGGAGCAGCCTCATCTAAAATATTTTAAACTAGAGTTTGATATGTACCATTTAGAGAGCTTGGTTTTCATGGAGTTCCTTTCAAAGCCCCTGCTTTTATTATTCTTATGGTAAACTATTTGGTAGAGTTGATGGAATTACCTTTCTTAGTAATTGCTATTAGTGAGATTGAGATTGTTAACCTTGAGAGAGTAGGACTTGGGAAAAAGGAATTTGATATGGCTATTGCTTTCAAATACTTCAAGCGGGATGTATTCCACATTAACGCAATTCCTCAATCTTCACTTGATGGCATCAAGGAATGGATGAAATCATGGTTATAAAGTATTATGAAAGAAAAATGAACTCGTACTAGCAACACCCAATTTTGAAGACTATTATTGATGATCCAAATAAATTTATTGAATATGTTGGTTAGGAATTTTTGAATATGGAAGCTAGTGATTTTGATTCTAATAATTCAGAAGAGTTAGATCAAGGATATGAACCCTCTAATGTAGAAGAGGAATTAGAATCACTCTTCATGTTGCAGGTACTGAGTTTAATACCAACTACAATGGAAACATTAAAATTCCCTAGCAATATTTATGTAAAGGAAATTTCCTTTAGATGCAAGGATTCAAAGCACATCAACCATGTGGTATAGATGATTAAATCCCAAAGATGATTTGTAGCAATGAAAAAGTCTGAAAAGGCAGAGAGAGCTACATTGGTGACTCAAGAGAAGCTTCAGCTTTCAAAAAACAAAGACAATTAGGCTGGCAGATGTGTGGATCATGCCAACATTTGGTGGAAGAGCAAGAAAGATGACTGGAACTCTGGAGGCCCACCATACTGGATTTTGATATTCAACCATGAGAGCAGAAGAGAGAGTTGATATCATGTATCAAAACATTAAGCATGCATTCTTCCAGCCAGTGGAGAAGGAGGTGATTACTTTGCTTCATTTTCATTTGCATAACCATATCAAGGCATGGGAACCAAGAAGACCAAGGATGTCGAGTTTTATGTGGAGGTAATGGATGTGGTCCAAACTTTAGGAGGGGAAAGAAGGTCAATGTATGATTGTTAACCTTGAGAGAGTATGACTTGGGCAAAATGAATTTGATATGGCTATTATTTTGAAAGACTTCAAGGGGGATGTACTCTGCATTGACACCATTCCTCAATATTCACTTGATGGCATGAAGGAATGGTTGAACTCCACAGATATAAAGTATTATGAAAGAAGAATGAACTTGAACTGGTGGCCAATTTATTGAAGATAGTGGTTGGGAATTTTTGAATATGGAAGCTAGTGATTCTGATTCTGATGATTCAAAAGAGTTAGAACAAGGATATATGAGTTCCCTCTAATGTAGAAGAGGAATCAGAATCAGATTTCATGTAGCCACCATCAAGAGTGTTACAAGCCAACAATATGGAGGGAATTCTTATATAAGGATAATTTTCAATGTTGTAGGTACCAACTTTAATACCAACTGCAATGTCAACATTGAAATTCCCTAGCAGTATTTATGTTGAGGAAATTTCCTTTAGATGCAAGGATTCAAAGAACATCAACCATATGTGGTACAAATGATTAAATTCCAGACACGATCTGTAGCAATGAAAGAGTTTGAAAAGGCAGACATAGCAACACTAGTGACTCAGGAGAAACTTCAACTTTCAAAAACAAAGTTAATTAGGCTGGAAGATGTGTGGATGGGGCCAACATTTAGTGGAAGAGGAAGAAAGATGACTAGAACTCTGGAGGCCCACCATACTAGATTTTGGTATTCAACCATGAGAGTAGATGAGAGAGCTGATATCATGTATCAAAACATTAAGCATGCATTCTTCCAGCCAGCAGAGAAGGAGATGATTACTTTGCTTCATTTTCATTTGCATAACCATATCAAGGCATGGGAACCAAGAAGACCAAGGATGCCAATTTTTATGTGGAGGTAATGGATGTGGTCCAAACTTTAGGAGGGACAAGAAGGTCAATGTATGATTGGTGCAGGAGCACCATTCAATAGGTTTTGTTCATCAAGGCAAATAAGGAGTAGAATATAGGATTTTGAGTTTTGTATTAAAATAAGGTATATGAGACCATTATATTATGTATTTAGTAATATTTGAACTGTATTAGGTGTTTAGGAGGTTGGGTTTTTCAAAAAGTGCAAAATGTTTAAAAATTGCAAAAATGTGCAAAATTTGCAAACTCAAGCGTTATAAAATTACAAAATTTGCATTATGGAGGGAATGTGAAGAGTCAAACCAGTTCAAAGGTTAGTTAGGAAGGTGAATCAGTTTTTAATTGGTGGGAAATATTTTAAAAACATGGAGAACTCGAATTGAAGGTTGGATTTTGTGATTTGAAGAAGCAAAAACAATAAAAACTCAGAATTTTCAGTTGTAGGAGCAGATTGTACGTCCTGTATTTCAATTAGTTGATCTATATTTGTTGATATTTTAATAGTAGATGGAGTTACCTTTATTTTGAATCCATTTAGAAGGTTTTCCATAATGTTTTGTGAAGTTTATCATCAATTTACTAAAATCGGCCCGAACTTGTACATTTGAAGGTTTTGAGTCAATAAAATTGGATTTTTGACCCATTCCTCTTTCTGTAGCCTTTATGACTTGAGGAATGGGTCTACACTAAAATTATTAAGGTGTGGTAATGTTGTGTTAGTATTGGGGAGGTTTGAAAGTGAGATGGGTATGAAACCCATGTGTGTAAAAGTGAGTTTTCTTGAAGAAAAATGGTGGTTTTGAAGAGTCAAATTGTGTTTTTGTGTAGGGAAGCATTATTTTATGATTTTTTGAGCTTGTGTAGGGTATCAAAAACTTTTTTGAGTAATTTTTAGGTTGTGGTTAGCTTTGGAAGTATCATTTTCAATAAACCCTTAGGGTTTAGGCTACAATAGAGGGTTTTGTGGTTTACCCATTGTACAGTGGTATAACTGAGATATGATTGTGGATTTTGAAGTTTTGACACCTTAAAATTGGTACCCCAAGAGTTGGTAAGGTTTGGATAAGTTTAGAGTCTAGACCCTTTGTTCAACTGAATCGATCCCTTAAGGGTCCAAAGGGAAAAATGGCTGCAAACTTCAGCATGAGGTTACTCAGACATCGTGATGCTTAGAAAATTCTTGTCTAATCCTATGGGATCATGTTGGGACTCTCTAAAATAAACTCTCTCATTTTTCATTATCTTAGAGAGGTTTTCCTCTGGTGTCTAATTTTTAATTAATGGAAAAAGTGTCAAATGTAAGCAGTGGAAAGTTGCAAAGTGGTGCAAATTTTGTTCTGCAACTCATGTGATCAAACAGAATATTCCAACTCATTCGAATAGGAATTTTTACGCTAGGCATGGTCCTATTTTGCACCCAAACATGCAAAATCACTCTGAGCTACGTTCAACCAGATCAATCCCTGAAGGGTCAAAAGGGAAAAATGGCTACAAACTTCAACATGAGGTTACTCAGACATCCTGATGCTTAGAAACTTCTCGTATGATCCTATGAGATCATGTTGTGCCTCTCTACAATAACCTCTCTCAGTTTTTGTTATATTAGAGTGGTTTTCCTGTGGTGTCCAGTTTTTAGTTGATGAAAAAAGTGTCAAATGGAAGCAGTGGAAAGTTGCAAAGTGGTGCAACTTTTGTTCTAAAAATCGTGTGACCAAACAGACTATTCCAATGCATCCGATTAGGCATGTTTACGCTAGGAATGGTTCTCTTTTACACCCAAACATGCGGAATCGCTCTGAGCCACGTTCAACCGGATCAATCCCTTAAGGGTCCAAAGGGTAAAATGTCTGCAAAATTCAGCACGAGGTTACTCAGACACTGTGTTGCTTATAAAATTCTTGTGTAATCCCATGGAATTGTATTGGGCCCCTCTACAATAACCTCTCTCGATTTTGGTTATCTCGGAGTGGTTTTCTCGTGGTGTCCAATTTTCAGTTGATGGAAAAAGTGTCAAATGGAAGCAGTGGAAAGTTGCAAAGTGGTGCAACTTTTGTTCTGCAACTCGTGTGACCAAATGGACTATTCCAATGCATTCGAATAGGCATGTTTATGCTAGGCATGGTTCTCTTTTTCACCCAAACACACTGAATCATTTCGAGCTACGTTCAACCAGATTGATTCGTTAAGGGTCCAAAGGGAAAAATGGCTGCAAACTTTAGCATGAGGTTACTTGGACACCATGATGCTTAAAAATTCTTGTTTGATCCCATGGGATCATGTTGGGCCCCTCTACAATAACCTCTCTCAGTTTTCATTATGTCGGAGTGGTTTTCCCATGGTGTCCAGTTTTCAGTTGATGGAAAAAGTGTCAAATGGAAGCAGTGGAAAGTTGGAAAGTGGTGCAACTTTTGTTCTGCAACTCATGTGACCAAATGAACTATTCCAACGTGTCTGAATAGGCATGTTCACGCTAGGAATGGTCCTCTTTTTTACCCAAACACACGAAATCGCTCTGAGTTACATTCAACCGAATCGATCCCTTAAGGGTTTGAGTGTAGTATGTTGAAATAGGCCATTCCACCTATTGTTCAGGCTGTGTCTCAGTGATATGGGCCTGATGTAAGTAGGATAGGGAGTAGGAATAATAAAATAGCATTATTAAGGACATTGGAAGAGATTACTAACGTTTCCCTTGTTGAAAATTCAAAATTGAGGCCCTTTAAAAGCAAGGCTAGAAGAGGTGAAAAGAAGAAATTGCTTGAAAATAAGTTAGAATAGGTTGGAAATAGGGTGAGATTGTGGAGTTTGATGTGTTCAAAAGGTCTAAAAGGATAGGGGAGGTCAAAAGTATGTTATGGCATGACATGCCCTAGTTGGGAAAATAGGGGTTTTGAATGAAAAAGAGAGGTTTGAGGGAGTAAACATGCGTAAAGTCAAGGGGAAACGTAATTTGGTGGTCAATTAAGTTTGTGCAGGAAAAATGAAGAGTGTTGGAATAGGTTTTGAGGTTCAAGTTCAGGGGTTCGGTTCGCCGGTATGGCCAAATCATTTTGGAGGGGGGTTTAGTTCGTTTTGGGTTCGTTGGTACAAAAAACATGTAAAAACAAAATATATATCTATGCAACCTAGAAGCATGAATTAGGATTAGAATATCACATATCATAATATAAACAACAAAACCACCATAAACTTGAATGCCATTTAAAACAACAAAATTTCCAAAAAAATGTGTTTATAACCTGCAAAAAAATGTGAATAAAATCACACGATTTTCGTGAAAAAAACCATGAGACCATAGCTTGTTGCTTACTATTATGCTTTGATAGATTTTTCCAAGCATCCATAGCTTGTTTGAAAGTACTTTTTTAGTATTTTATCCATAGCAGCAAGGCATTGAATTGTTTGATAAAATGCTTTGGTAGACATGTATGAAAATGTGGTAGCATAGACAAGTAGTGAAATTTGTTTGAAAAAATGCCTCAAAGAAATGTGGTTTCATGGTGATGGAATGGAATGGTAATTCCATGAAAATAAAATTGCTATGGATTTTCATGGCATTCCATCACCATTGAGACCACATTTCTTTGAGGCACTCAAACAGGCCGTCTATGCTATGCTAATATTATTATGCTTTGATAGATTTTTCCAACCATCCATAGCTTGTTTGGAAGCACCTATTTTAGGCTTTTAGCCATAGTAGGAAAAGGAGGTGTTGTTTGATAAAATACTTTGGTAAACATATGTATGAAAAATGTGGTAGCATAGACAAGGCATTGAACTATTGAAAAAATGCCTCAAAGAAATGTGGTCTCATGGTGATGGAATTCCATGAAAATCCATAGCAATTTGCTTGTCATGGCGTTATCACCGCGAGACCACATTTCTTTGATGCATTTGTTTCAAAGCAGTTCATTGCTTTGTCTATGCTTACTATTATGCTATGATAGATTTTTTCCAGGCACCCATAGCTTGTTCAAAAGCACCTGTTTTAGGATTTTAGCCATAGAAGCAAGGCAATGAACTATTTGATAAAATGCTTTGATAGACATGTATGAAAAATGTGTTAGCATAGGCAAAGGCAGTGAACTCTTTGAAAAAATGCCTCAAAGAAATGAGGTCTCATGGTGATGGAATGCCATGACAATCAAAAACATTTTATTGTCATGGCATTCCATCACCATGAGACCTCATTTCTTTGAGGCATTTTTTCAAAGAGTTCACTGCCTTGTCTATGATATTGCTTACTATTATACTTTTGATAGATTTTTCCAAGCATCCATAGCTTGTTCGAAAGCACTTGTTTTAGACTTTCATCCATAGCAACAAGGCTGTGAACTATTTGACAAAATGCTTTGGTAGACATGTATCAAAAATGTGGTACTATAGACAAGGCAGTGAACTATTTGAAAAAATTCCTCAAAGAAATATGGTCTCATAGAATGCCATGACAAGCAAATGCAATTGGAAGCTGCTCCTAGTTATTAGTTATGCAATGTGAAGTAATTGTATAACTACTTAGGTTGACTTTGCAAATACTATATTGTAATTGAAATTTTGTCATCTATCAGCATCTAGTTATTAGTTATGCAATGTGAAGCAATGCTTTGAGTTTGAAAGATGTGCAATGCAATGTAATCAATGATATGAATATAAACTACAAAAATCTATTTTTTACAATTTATTAGTTAAACTCTTTATTTTATTTGCTCTCTATATCTCTATGCTATGGAAATGCCTTTAAATTTTTTAAAATAAGTTTTATCTCTTGTTCTACTTTTTTACCTTTTTTTTTTAAAATCTATTTTTTTTTTTTTTTTCTAGACTTTTTCTTGATTTTTTCAAAAAATCTTATACTTTTGGTTTGCTGATTTTTTCCCCAAAAGATTTTTTCTGCTATGGTATAAACACATGTTTTGTAATATCAAGGATACTTTTTGAAACTTCCATGCATTGTTAATCTAAAAGGAAAAGTATTTTGCCTAATCTGTATCCAGCCATGCTTTTGACATTGTCAAAAAGAGCAAAACTTCCTGAATGATGCAAAGGCATGGCCAAGCAGTTCTAACTCTTTGCATGAGAGAAGAGAGATGTTGGAGAGTACATCAAGTCAGTGAGAACAAAAGTGTAATGTGTTTTAGTTTGTATTATTCCTTTGTTTCTCTACAGATGTGTCATAAATTCTCAGTTCAAATATGGACACCAAATATCGATAAAAAAGATTTGTATTAACCAAATAGCCATGTATGCATAAATCAATATATGTCGATATAAGTATAAAATATAGTTACAAAATAGCCATATAGGCTTACGAGAATGCCATATAGGCATACAATGTCAAATATATCCAATACAAAATATGTACAAAATTGCCATGTCTAGGCATACAACAAAGGGCTTTAGAATCAAAATTCATTTCCCTCCATGCTCTAGAAATAAATTATTTCCCTTTGTTTGGCAATCCAATGGCGATAATTTCATCACTCATTTCTGCTATGCTCGAGGAGTGCTCCTGCTCCTCTTCCTAGAGTTTAGCTCTTGGTGAAGTTTTAACTGTTACAATAAGAAGTAAAGACATTAATATATAGAAATTACATTATGAAAAATGATATATTTAACAAAATAATCACTTACGGCCATCTCACGATCACTCTCCATGATGGAAATATTTGCACGTCGATGTTGATGCATGCTCAAGCCCTATATAAACCATTCAAATAGGAATTAAACTATGAATCAATAATGGTTTGATTTTTCACTAGAACTAACATCTATAACAACGAATGCAAATTGAAATTTAGTAATTTTCCTCATACCTCCCCTATTAGAGCCATCGAGGATTGTATAGTGGATGAAACACTGATATCCATTGCACTCACAACATTTGGAAGTTTTTCCACAACCAACATCTAAAAATAAAACAACAAATTATTCAATCACAAAAAATTCACAACAACGATCCACGTCACATGACTTATAATGTATGAGATCTAATGAACAAAATTTTGAGTACAAGTATTAAACTATATATTTTTGATTATCATGCTTACTATTTTCCCTATCCATATATTTCTGATTATAATCCTTACTATTTTTCCTAGCTAAAGAAAATTGAGTGGAAGGGTGCCTTGGTGAATGATGAAAGAGTGGATTGTTTAGTGACTCTAATTAGGTTTCTTGTGCACAGATCAATCATTTTTGTTGATAAATAAGATGTTTGAAGCTTGAGGATGATAAGAAGAAGTATTGAAATGAGTTGGCTTGTTGTTGCCTTGTGGTTTACAAATGAAACAATGTGATTTTTGATGAAAAGAGAAATAAATTTTAGTTTCTTATTCAATTTGATCTTCTCCTAGTTCATTTGGGTTAGATGTTGGTGCAAGAGTACCTAGGTCATCAAATACTTTTCAATTTTGCAAAAGGGATAAGTGTTCAAATTTGTATTGAGTCAATCAAAAAAGGTCATGGAAAAATGATGTAAAGTTCATATTCAAGGTCATATGAGGTCTTATTTGAATGTATTTAAGGTTATGGGTAAGTTCTAGGTGGTCAAAGTGGGAAAATACAAACAATGCAATAATGTAATATTGTTAAAATTTGTTAAATTGACAAAAACAAGGAAATTAGGTATATTAAGGGTTAAAAGGGGTAGTTTCAACCGATGGAAAGATAGTTATGGAAAATGCAATATATTTAAAAGGTATGTAAAGGTGAGAAAAAGCAGAAGTTTGTGTTCTTGTAATTAGATTTTGAAATAAAAATTCCTTGTTTCTAAGTTTGTAGCATTACTCCATCGTTTTGTTTTTTTGTGTTGGTAATTTAGGAACACCCAAAGTTAAATCATAGTGTGAATACATGTAAAGAGGAGTCAGTTTCCAATTTCAAGAGTTGGAAGGTTAGTTTTAGGAAACAAAAGAATAAAAGGCAGTTTTCAGTGCTCGACAGAGTCCTTTTAGAAGCAAGTTTGAGAGTCCAATAGGGTTTTTATTCACTACTCCACCAATGTAGGTCAAGTAAATTTGTGGAGTAGGTTAATGTTAGGATTTTTTGCATGTTTTGATGATTGTGAGTGTAGGGAAAAGCAAGAACACCATGGTGGAGTTGCTGCTACACTGGAAAATAGAGGATTTTCCTACACAAAGTGATGCTACAGTCATGGGTCATGAATAAATAAAGCTTGCAAAGGCTTGGAAATGATGTAGAAGGTATTGGCATACATAAAAAATCATGTTTCAGGTGGTGGCCAGAGAAATAGAGGTTTGCAAGAGTATTTATTGGATTAGAACATTTTCATGGTTTTCAATCCCTATAAATGGTGAAATCTTGAGTTATAAGACATGCTTGAAGACTGTTTTGAGGTTTTGATTGATTTAGAATGGTTTTGAAGGGGTCTCCTTTATAAAATAGGCGTAATCTACTAGCCTTTCTTCAAAGGACAGTCTGAAATCTGATGATTTTCTTTTTGTCAACCGTCTAAGAATTTTGATATGTTGTGATGTGCTGGAAAGTGTTTCTAAATGTGCATTGAGTTTTTTAATAAGCTTTGAGATAGGAATGTAACTACCCAATTCAATGGTTGATAGACCTACTAGAGGAATATGATATTGTCTGATCAAAACAAAGATGTTTGTTTAAACAGTGGAAAGGATGATATTGAGTGCTTGGTTACTATCAAACTAATGATATGATTTATATTACTAAATTTGGTTAAGGTGTATAAGATAGGTTTGGTGACTTTGATGGTTGGATGGGTGAGTATTATGAAGCCTTTTGAGAAAATTGGTGATTAACCACAAGATGATAATCAAGATTCTGTTGTAGCAGGAGTTTGTAACCTATAAATAGACTATTGTAGTCAAAATATGGTGAGTACAGTGCTTGATAATGGACTGATAATAGTTAGGTATGATTTATTTGATTTGTTTCCTTGGTGAATAAATGAAAGGATGAATTGTTCAAGTGTCAATAATCAGATTTATGTTGTTTTTATGGTGGCTAAGAATGATGTGAATCTAATTGATTAAGTCAAAGTTTTCTAATATAGTTTTTTCTTTGAATGAGTCAATTGGAATACTGATTAGTGGAATGATGAATGATGGCCTATGAAATGGCTAAGAGAATTTGAGTGGATTTTGGTTGAATGAAAAGTAGATTTATGATGAAATTATATTTGATCTTCTCCTGATTCTATTTGGGATTGAAATCCCTTGAAGAAATGATGTTGATGGTGTTTGTTGGATGCTCTGCATCAGATGTACCCTGATGATTGAGTGTTTTGATATGATGCTCTGCATCACTAACTGCCTTGTCTATGCTATTGCTTACTATTATGTTTTCATAGATTTTTTACAAGCATCCATAGTTTGTCATGCTGGTGCACCTTTGCAAGAACATGCCTCCATGTGAAGTAATTGCATCGTGCTGCTTATGTTGAATTTCTAAACAACTATATTGTACAATTTAAATTTTGTCATCTATCAATATCTAGTTATTAGTTATGGAATTTGAAGTAATGCTTTGAGTTTGAATGATGTGTAATGCAACGTAACCAACAATATGAATATAAACTACACAAATCTATTAAGTAGAATCCATTAGTTAAGTTCTCTTTATTCTATTACCTCTGTGTATGTTTGAGTAAATCCACTGGCACTAGGAGGTGTTTGCTTGAAACCTCCAATATTAGCCTGTTCAACATCCAAAATCACATATTAAAATACCATTCGTAAAGCAATGCCATTAACATGTAATAAATTTATAATTGTTTACTAGTTACATACCCCACTAATAGGTGTATTGCAAAAATAAGTAGGTGGAGGACCAATGTATCTAGTCTCAACACTGTGACCCTGCAATTTTATTAAAATAATAAAACTAAATTAGTTAATCTTGCATTTCAGAATTGAAATTTAATAAATTAAATTCAATGAACATGTTGAATTTTACCTGACTATCAATTCCATATGCATGATGCAAAATGTTAGCCATCCTCTCCATCCCCATAGCAGCATACAGATTCTGCATAGTAACCTACTAAGTGTTGGTGGGGTCATATGAACAAGTCGCCTCACAAGATTGACACACATGGGTTCGAAGGACACTACCCGAAGACTCCCATGGATGGTGCTATAGAATAGGGCTAGTATGATGGATGAAACTCCAAGTCAAAGTGTTGATTTCCTGCAATGTCTCTACGTCGGCACTCTCCTTCGCAACGATAGGCATAACAATGTGCTCACGAGGTGACCTAATGAGAGGTCGTCTCCCTTGCCGTGCAAGATCCGGCTGTGCACCAGGCCTATACTGAGCTAACCCCCCACCTCTCCTTGGAACTCCCTCATATCAAAATAATTTGGGATTTGGTTCAATATGAACTCAATGCATAGTTTCCTAATAAAATATTGGGAGACTTCACAATTGTTGCATGGTGGGTAATCAAAGACCAAGTACCACCTATCATAAAAATGGTTCCTAATATCTTGGTGGTGGCACCAATGAATAGGAAACCTCTTTGCATTGAGGCTAAGACTTTGATTTGTTCTAGGGTTAGTGAATAAAGAGCACATATCACCTTTAGTAATTTTTAAACCTTTTACTTGTTTATATGATATTTTATCTGCATAATATGCCCTAGCTATCTGCCTCCTATCTTACCATCTCATTATTTGTTGGGTTATTGAATCTACATTTTTTAACATATCTTTCATTGAATTTGCTAGGGTCATTCTTTTTGTGGTTGAAGCATTTGGATCACTCAACCTACTGATAAGATCCTCAATTTTTTTTTTTGTTGTTCTCAATTTCACTCCTCAAATTTTGTTGAGTGCCAGGAGGGTGTTGAGTGATTGGTGGGGGAGGTTGATTTTGTTGTTGAGGATTTTCCTATTCTTCTTGTTGAGTATTTTGAGGATTTTCAGGATCATTTGCATCTCCTACAAATTAAAAAAAAAAACAATAAAATCTAACCTAAAACAAACAAAATCAACTTGAAACTAAGAAATTCAAAACAAATAGCAAACAACACTTACCTCACACACCTCTTCATCGTCATGTCACCATCTTTGCAAAGAAAAAGCAACAATTGTTGATGAATTTTGTAGAATGCCTCCTCCAAGAACACGAGCGCGAAAATGAGGTTTTTTGGCCGCGGGCAGAGGAGAAAAATAGACAATAGAAAATGAATCACTTTCACTTTATTTTTTCTTTTAAAATGACATAACGTGAGCACGTTATAACACACTCGCATTATGTCATTTTCAATCTTTTTTTGGAATTGGCCACAAAAGTGTAACCCAACTTCATGCACCCGCCCTTCCATTTGAGTTGTTTATGGGTTTTTGTTGATTCTAGTACTTTTGTGAGCTTATGGCTATTCAAATATTGATGATTTGGTGTTTGAGGGTAAAAGTAAAAACCTATGTCACACTTTTAGCCAACTAAATAGTTTCAATCAAACTAGTTTCAAGTGAAAACAATTTGGCCAAGTGGGTTTTGGCTGAAACCATGTGGTCCAATGTGGCTACATTTATTTGATCGAAAAGGTTTTAGTTGAAACCTTTTCAACCAAATAGGTTTTGCTCGAATATCTAAAATATAAAAAGAAAAAAGAAAATGGGAACATATATTTTCTCCTACATTTTTGGGTGAATTGTTTGCATTTGGAGGCTAATCGACTGAGCAAGGGCCTAGAAATGCATCTCCAACCTCAGGTTTTCTTTATTCTGCATTTCTTCTTTCATAGATATTTGCTTCAAAAATGTTGGTTGTTGTCTGATAAGTGCATGTTTGTTAACTTTTGATTATATTTTTGTATGTTATATGTGAGGTTTTTGTGTTTTTATGACTGTCTGTTAAGTTAGGGTTTTTTATGTTTTTAGTTTCATAGGTTCTTGGCAAAAACCCTCCCTCTCCCATTACCATCACTCTAAAATGCTTTATGCTAACTTGATTTCTATGTAAGGGATCTCCATCTTTTCCAAACGGTCTCAATATTGGACTCATCATTGGAAATAGAATGAAACTCATAACCGCTCCAAGCTCGTCCATGTTGGGGTGTAGTAAGGGATTCTTGGGACCCTTATCCATATGCTTAACCTTCTTCTCCATGACCCTTGTTGTGAACTAGTGTATCAAGATTCCCACATGGCTGAGAAGATAACCCCTGCTAGAGAATTTCACTAATCATATGTGCTACTTGGAAAGTACAATGGT
>VDFB02290716.1:0-14733 GCA_007258455.2 Sequoia sempervirens
ATCTTCCTCTCTCCCCCTTTATCTCTAGATGTGTCTCCCTCTCTCTATCCATTCACCTCTCCCTCTCTCCCTCCATCTCCCTCTTGTTAGACCTCTATATCTATATCCCTTTGCCTCTCTATCTCTATCTCTCCCTCTTACATCTATCGCATTATCCCTCCATCTCTCTACCCCTATATCTCTCCCTCTCTTTATATATCACTTCCTATCTCCATATTCATCTTTCTATCTCTCCCTCTATATATTTATCTTCCACCTCTATCTCTCTCCTCTCTCTTTATCTCTCCTTCTCCTTTTCTCCATATCCCCCTCCTTCTCTCTCTCTTTCTCTCTCTCTCTCTCTCTTTCTCTCTCTCTCTCTTTCTCTCTCTCTCTCTCTCTCTCTCTCTCTCCCCCCCTCTATCTCTTCCTCTCTCCCTATTGCAAACATAGCATGAGCCTATTAGTGATGGAGCATAATTATCTTCCTGATGTAGGGTAAAAGCACAAAGCTATGTCACACTTTCGGCCAAATAAATAGTTTCGAGCGAAATATTTTCGGCCGGAAAGGTTTCGCCCGACTAGGTTTCGACCGAAACCATGTGGCACATAGGTTTCGGTCGAATAAGTTTCGCCCGAATCCAAAAAAATAAAAATTTTCCTCTTTCCGATTAAAACTGCCTTCGAAATTGGATTTTTTAATGTGCGGGGTTTCTATAGAAAGGGTTTTGGTAGAAACAGTTTCTATAGAAAGGGTTTCGGCCGAAACCCTTTCTCGCTTATTTCTACAGCTGTCTATGTAGCATCTGGTTGGCGACCAACTCGGCTTTTCAGAATTTTCTGAAACTTTCAACTTTAGCTAAGTATTTCTTTAGTCAGAATGATTTTTTTGAAAAAAAAAAAATACCCTTTTGTAGAGCTCGGAGTGGAGAATCCAAATATATAATTTTTTAAATATTTTTATTAGTTTTAATATATTTTATTTTTAAAATAATGCAAGTAGGTTTTCAAAATGAAAGAAGAAGTTGATTACAAATTAAAAACAAGATAGTAAAATTTATTAAAAAAATTTAAATCTTATATGGGGCACAAGAGGAGAGAGTCTTCTTCAAAAGGGTATAATTCTTTTTTTGAAAATGATTTAAAAATTTGAAAATAGTTGACGGCCCATGAAAACTGTCAAATTTTGACATGTTTGACTTTAAAACGTTATTACAAGAAAAATATACATCAAAATTTGATTTTTCTTTTTCCATGCACAAGATATTGAAGTTACCTATTTGGAGAAAAAAAAATTAGGGAGAAATGAAGTTTTTTTCAATTTGTTTCTTGACGGCCCATGAAGTCACTCTTTTCTAAAATTTTCAGCATTCCAAAATTTGTCCTTAAATTGATAAAACATAATGAAATTAATTTTTTTTAAAATTTTAAAAATTACAACAAAAAACTTCATCAAAAGTTCTACATTTCATTAGTTTACACATTTTGAATTCAAAACATAAAGACCACTTTATGTGGTCGGTTCAAAAAAATTCTGCGTTGGCGATTCCTTTTTTATAAAGTGTGACGGTTTGTGCTTTACCCAGAGGTTTTGTTCCAGTCGTGTCTAGATCCATGCAAGTGGATGCATTATTTAATTTAAGCCATCACTTCTCTGGATTGATATATTTGTTGCACAAACAACAACATTTCCTAAATGGCCTACCAAATGACCTCATGTATTGCACAAACATATGAAAAAATAAAAATAAAATCGTAATAAACCTTCCACAGCTCTTTGGTGTACCCATTGCACACCAAGGTGCAATTGAGCTAGTAAATAATTATACCATAATAAAGACCCTTATTTGCTCCCTTTTCTCTTTGATATTAGCTTGTGTATGTGCATAAAATTGGTCATGTCTAATTAATCCTAACATTTAATTAAATATTTATTATTTAATTAATTTCTCTAAAGTCTTCTACATGTAATTAAATTTAATTAATTTAATTATATTTTTCATTCATTTTATTCTCCCGCTATAATTGAATAAATTTATTTTATTTGATTATTTCACATATCTACTTGATTAATTAAATAAATACATTTTTATTTATTTAAATTAATTATCATCTTTTGAATTTAATTAAATATTTTTAATTAAATTTATATATTTCTTTTCTTCTATTAAAAACTTCTGCTAATTAATTAAATATTTTTATTTAATTAATTTCATATGCATGTCATTTCTTCAAATTTAATTAAATATTTTATTTAATTAAAAGATCTTCTATTTTCTTCAAATCATAATTAAATATTTTATTTAATTATGAAATCTTCTGATGTCCTCAAAATCTTAATTAAATATTTATTGAATTAAGAAAAATCAACATGCACCCATAAATAAATAAATGAATTGGATAATTCATTATTTATCTTCTCAATATCTTTCCATTATCTTCTAAAAAGATGATTTTTTATCATCTCATCTTATCTCTTCCACGAAAATGGAAAAATCCTGCTTTATTCGTTTTCTTCTATTTTTCTCTCTAGTTGCATCCATATTCGATCGTTCAATCTGTCAGGAATTATCACAGCCATTGATCAACTCAGCCAATCAAAATCCTCGAAAAACTATATAAATACATGTGTGAATCTAAACATTGGTTACACAGACACACACATGCAATTACGCTTACGCATTTGCATATTTAGCATTTCATCAATAATCATATCTTAGCAATAATCTTGCATCTTAGTATAGTATGCATTTTCATTTAAATCTCATTCTCTTGTAATCCATTTCATTGAGCTTGGCACACAAAATCTAAGAGCAACTTGAATCAACGAAACACTGGAGATAGAGAGCAATGAAACAACTTTGAAGACGCTGCCATAAAGAGTTTGTTTATTTTTCTTTCAGTTTCTTTGATATAATGTTTTATTGAATGTGTTTTGAATCCTTTATAACAGGAATATTTTCATACACACATAAAATGGCGCCCACCGTGGGGCCTATGCCCCGATTTTGACCTTTTCTTGTAGAATATTTTGACAGGTTTCCGCATTCTAGAGTTCGGCTTTTAGAAAAATTTGGCGTTTTAGCGCATCCGAGACTTTCTGCAACACATCTAGGAATATTAATGCTTCTAATTTTGAAGGTATTTTAGTGCATCTGGGGACTGTTTCGGCGCTTCTAAGAATTAATTTAGCGCATCTGAGAGATAGAATAGTGCATTTAGTCTCATCATATCTAGAGTTAAATCTACATTTAATTAAAGTAGCGCATTTAAGAATTAAAGTAGCTCATTTGAGAGTTAAATTAGCACATTTAAGGTAGATTTCAAAGCGTTAGCTGCTATCATTTACAGATTTAAATCTACACTCAATTAAAGTAGAGCATCTAAGGACTATTTTAGCACATATAGGATTTTTATGTAGCGCATTTAGGGTCTGTTTCTGCGCATTTGGTGTCTTTTTTTGTGCATCTGAAATCTATTTATGTGCATATACTATTTGTTTCAGCGCATCTGGGTTGTAACAAAAAAACAGGATTCTGAGTCTGGCGCATTCTGCAGACAGAATCTTTTTTGGTTTAAAATGAATCAATCTAGGATAGTCACCACACTTTGATCATGCAGTTAAAAAGAACCCCATGATGTCGGTTGTGAAGCAATATCTTCACTTAGCTTAAATCATTGTCATTTGGTGCATTAAAATGAATCTCTTTACTCTACTTGATTGTGTTTGAAAGTGGTAGGTGACTATGCTCTCACCCTGTGCAAACTAGGTGATCAGAAAGCCAGACCCACTTTATCCCTGTGTAACCCTAATGCAATAACCGAAGTATCCTCTCCCTTTGCACAGTGATGTGATCCTGGGTGTAAGAGAAATGATTATTGCCTCTAGAAATTGGGCCTACCTGGGGATTTCATCACCCCAATGTGACTCAAACCGGCAATGGAGCTAAAGCCAAGCTACCCCCGACCAGTATACAAATGTGAATCTTAAGGGAAAACCTAAGATTACAAGTGCGGATGTGTCATACGGATAGAGAAGTACTCCCATAAACCCTGTTGAGCTTAACCTCTTCAGGCTGGAGTGCCACCTAATTGGTGATTAATCTCTTGCCCCATGTATGGCCACTCGAATGGGGGTCCTAAATTAAACACCATTGTTTAGTAAACCAAAAACCTTCTATTTGCTAGCGTAGCACCGGTCAGTGTGAAGGCATCCACACTTTCGCAGTCTATAGTCGAGGTGATCAATCCGCCATGGGAGTTTCATGGGGGTTGGAAGCTTGGTTGGCCTGAGAAGAGAGTGCATTGTAAGGGGGAGCCCATGTAGCCAAGCTTCTGAATTCACACGCTACCGATATGCGGTTGGGGAAACCCGCGCGGAATCTAGCGGATATTGTCCTAGCTTTACCATAGGATGTGCTTACTTTATCTGTGTTTGGTTACATTCCATTTAATTCAAAGTGTTTTTTGTGTTTTCATTCACATTAATTCAGATAAAGATCATTCGAAATGAACATGAAAAATAGCAACTGAAATCATTCACACATCTGAATTTCTTACATCTTTGGTCTATTAACATTCGGATATTTATCTCATGATTCGAGAGTGGAAATCAACAAAATTTGTCAAGAAATCAATTTCCAATAGGATCAAGAAACCCAAGAAACATCTAGGGTATAAGAAAAAATTGCAAAAAAGAAAAAATTTGTACAAAAGTCAACACATCTTGCTTCATTACGGCAGATTTCTTCATAGATACCAAAACTTTGTTAGGGGATTCACTGACGAGTACGTTGTAGATCCTTTGGATTCTCGAGCTTATTATCAAAGATTAGCTCTATCTCAATGACATAATCTGAACCAACCTCTTGAGTTTGATAACATACCACAACCTTCTATTGAATATCCATCACATCCCAGTCAAATCCTTCAATAATCTTAAAACCTTTCTTCAAAAACAAAGATCAAATCTTAAGAGTGGGCCTTTCAAACAAATTTATGATTATTGATTCAACTTCCCCAATAGGATTCTGACATCCTTCATCATTGGAAGCCACAATCAAAAATTAGGAACATCTTTGATAATATCATAAGATTCTCATCTTATCAGATCAAGATATCATCATTGTCACACTTATCAGAGACTGTGATCTAAGCTTAGAAGAACTTTTCAAAATCATATGCCTATCTCTACAAGATCTCAGTACAATAAATTGAAGGATGAAATCCAACAAGAAGTTCAAACCCAAAACACTTAAGAAGAAGGTGAAAGCAGTAATCCTCTTTACAATATAAGTCGTAATCCACTTTTTAACGACATGGATAACAGAGAAGAAAGTACATTCCACAACTACAAAGACATGAGCAAAAACCACATAGATAGTGATGATGAATGAGATGAAGAAAGTCTTAGAGAGGCTGAGCAAGATCCCAAATTTCACAAAGCCATAGAAAATATCTTGCAACGCGATAAAGAAAAATATTTCCTCTATCTAGCTAACCAAGGAGCTAAATTGCCTCATGACTTTGATACCGAGAATTTAAAGAACAAACCTGAAGAGACACCCCTATCTGATTTTAGTGCTTTGACTCAACAAATTAAGGCACTTCAAGGACAAATTAAATAGTTACAAGGGGGAACCACAACAAAGAAATATACTCTTGAGGACATTTTTCCTTATCCTTTCGATCAAAGTCTCAACATGATTCCATTTCCTAAACATTGTGAAATTCTGAAATTTGATCGTTATAATGGGAAATCAAATCCAATCGATCATGTTAGAGACTTCTGAAACATGACTTTAGAGTTCGTTCATGAGGACACTTACTTGATGCGTTTGTTTCCTAGGAGTCTTGGAGCTCACTCTATGGAATGGCTATCAAAAATCACACCTCTTGTCAAGACATTCGAGGAATTAATCAATCTATTTATATTACAATATTCCTACAATATCCAACACCAAATCACTATGATAGATCTCAGCAAAGTTGCGCAAAAACTTAGCGAACCGTTCATTACTTTTCTTCAGAGATGGAGAAGAATGTTTGCTAGATATCCACGTCCTATTCCTGAAAAGGAAAAGATGGTCACCTTCATTAATAGCTTGAATTCATAAATGAGCTATCATTTGAATTTACATTGTCCTCCCTCTTTTGAGAAATTTATTGAAGATGCTATAACCATTGA
The DNA here is from genome assembly GCA_007258455.2 of Sequoia sempervirens. NCBI lineage: Eukaryota > Viridiplantae > Streptophyta > Pinopsida > Cupressales > Cupressaceae > Sequoia > Sequoia sempervirens. The sequence continues at coordinate 6,167 of VDFB02290716.1, forward strand.
AAGTGCTTTGGTCAAAGGAGGAATAATAAAACTTGACAAGGACAAATCTAGCTCATCCAATCATCATAACAATCAGGACAAGTCAACTCGGTTACAAATCAAGGAAATAATCCTCCTCCTCCGAGGAACAATGTTAATCAACATCCTATTCCCAATCAAGGGACTACCAATAATCAAGGTTACCAGGGAACCAACAATAGCAACTCCTTAGGGAATACCTCGAACACAAATCCACAACAATTTTCATTCTTCTCTAGTAGAAGAACTTACACTCTACTAGGTCAATATTTAGAATCTGCATTCAAAGAGTTGATGGCTAAAAATGTCATTACCTTGCCACCTCAACGAAGCTATGAACCCAATGTGAAGCCTCCATCATGGAATGAGGCATACTATTGTGACTATCATCGGTGCAAAGGTCATCGCACAAATAACTGTCAAGCCTTGAAGAATACCATTCAATACTTAATCGAAAATGGCACCATCACAATAGAAGGACATCAACAATCAAATGAAGACCACCAAGAATTTTGCAACCCTTTGCCCAACTATCAAAAAGGTGAGTCTTCTCGAAAAAGTGTGAATCATATTGAGGATCCGATAATTAATCATATCTACACTAACGATGAACGGGTCAATGTTATTAAAGTCAACGAGAAGGTGGAATATAGAGAAGTCAACGCAACAACAAGGGCGCAAGCTAAAGTTGTCTTAAAGGGTGCCTCTTCAAAATCCATTGGGCCTCTACCTCAACATAGGTATGACTTAGTCAATCAACTTCAAAAAACTCCTGCTCATATTTCCATCTTAAAACTCCTGAAGATTTCCCTAGCACACAAGGAAATTCTAGAAAAGGCCCTTGTTGAAACAACTGTATCCACTGATCTAGATGTGGATCAATTTCAAGCCATGGTGGGACACTTGTCCTCACCCACATGTCTCTCATTCTCTGAAAAAGATGACGTTTCCATAACTCATCCCCATAATTCATCATTATACTTAGAAGTCACGGTTCACAAGTTTCGTGTCAGACGAGTTCTAATAGATGGAGGTGTTGATTTGAACATATGTACCATGAATTTGGTTAAGGCTTTAGCGTTTTCTGAGGACTCCATTGATCTCAGAAGAAATATTACTATTAAAGCCTATGATGATGAGGAAAGAGCATCCAAGGGTCTAATAATGCTACCAATCAGAGTGGGACCTATTATCAAAAATACTTTCTGTCAAGTATTAGACCGTGATCTTGCATACAACATCTTGTTAGGTCATCCTTGGATCCACGAAATGCAAGTTGTCCCATCCACATATCATCAATTTCTTAAGTTTCCTTATGATGGACAGGAAATCACGATACCAACTGATAATTCAAATATTCAAACTTGTGCCAATATCAAAGCTAGTCAAGACACTTTGGTTCCTAACAATTGAGAAGCTCGTGCTAGTACTTCTCTCAAGATTGATACACAAATCACTCAGGTAACCAATATTTTTGACAAGAAATTGAAATTCAAGGACCATGGAGTCGGGGAGTACTCTCTCTATCTTGCTAATTTACCTACATCACCTCGGTCACATGGGCAACCTTCCATCACACAACATCAAATATCAGCAGCATCAACATCAACGCAATGACCAACAAAGCCAAGCACAAAGTTTAATGGATGATTCATCAAAGAAAAATTCTCCATGAAAGATCCTGAGGATAGCGAAATTCTAAACTGGCTCTATAAAGATGAAGATGAAGCAGTTTTTAATGTCAAATTACCAACAGATAGATATGGAAAAGGGTATTCAATCATGTAAAAGATGGGTTATGATAAGGGTCCTATAGGAAAAAGAAAAGGAGTAGTTGAGCCTATTCACCTTCGAGGACTTGTTGCGAAAGAGAAAACCGGATTAGGCTATGATACTAACTCAAAAGAAAGAACATCTAAACAACTGCATGACACTGTCTTCACATTGCAAGAAGGTTCAGATTCAAGAGAAGCATGTTTGGCAATGATTCAGAATTTCATGGATAATAACTTCGACACAGAATCTGTTGAATATGAATGGGACACCATTTACAATGATGAGTTCTGGAGGGACAAAGAGGTTGATGTAATACACAAGTATACCCCAACTCTAATCGAAGGTGAAGGGTCAGGGTCCCAAACACGAGAATCTGAATTACAAAGTCACTATGATTCTAGTGATACTGAATCAGATTTAAACCAACAAGATTATCATGAGAACAGTATCATCATTGATCCACCTCACACCTCAGATCCTACGGTCAACTCCGTTATGACCATAACCATAGCAGATTTCACACAACCCGACAACCCGCTATCTTTGATCCATCTTGAGCTCATTGATTGGGATTCATTTGAACCTATTGATATACCTATGTTTCTAAGTGATGAATCTATCGTAAACTTCCTTTCCGCAGATGATGCAAATGATTGTTCCACTAGCGATCTTCGGCATAGAGTCTTTAATCAGGAGAGTGTCAAGTCTCCTAGTTGCAAAAGTAAAAATAAAAAAGAAAGATCTAATGGTGAAAACCAGAATCTAGCAGTATTAGATCAAACAAAAGATAAAATAAAGAGCGTATCGGATGGTGAAAACCTTTTTAAGGCACCAGACGATGGGAATCTTGACACTCTCCTGGAGCACTACCATGAGCGATCACCTATTTTGATTGAGCCTACCAATGTTGTCAATCTTGAAACTTCAGACAAACCAAGGATTTTATAGTTAGTTGCATCAATGACAGAGAAAGCAATACCATAATTCATGGAATTTCTAAGAGAAAATCAAGTTAACTTTGCTTGGTCTTATGCGGATATGCCAAGTCTTGATCCTAATTCTTATCATGCATCACTTGTCTATTAAACCAAGGGTTAATCCTGTGAAACAAAAACTCAGAAAGATGCACCCCCATGTGGCATTATTGGTTAAGGAAGAACTGAGAAAACTCCTTGATGTGGGCTTCATAACATCAATCGACTACGCATAATGAATCTCCAACACTGTTCCTGTATCCAAGCCAGATAAAAGTGTCAGAGTGTGCACAAATTTCAGATATCTTAATAAAGCATGTCCTAAGGATGACTTCCCACTTCCAAACATCGACACTATAGTTGATCTAATAGCTGGTCATGCTATGTATTCATTAATGGATGGTTTTTCTAGTTACAACCAAATCAAGATTGCACCCGAAGACCAAGAGAAAACAGCTTTCACATGTCCATGGGGAACTTACTGTTGGAACGTCATGCCTTTCGGTCTAAAGAATGTTGGGGCTACTTATCAAAGATCCATGACTATAATCTTTCATGACATGATGCACACATTTATGGAAGATTATGTAGATGACATATTGGCTAAGTCATACACCAAAGAAGGACATCTAGAAATATTTTCCAAAATATTTGCAAGATTGGAGAGATTCAAAGTTCACCTCAATCCCAAGAAATGTGTTTTTGGGGTCACATCTGGAAAACTCTTAGGATACATAGTATCAAGAAAAGGAATTGAAGTGGATCCTGCCAAAGTATAGGCAATCATGGAAATTCCTCCCCCAAGGAACATCAGTCAATTGAGATCATTACAGGGACAACTTCAATCTATACAAAGGTTCATTGCACAATTGGCCGACAAAAGTCTACCTTTCACACATCTACTGCATAAGAATTTTCCTTTCAAGTGGGATAACAAGTGTGAATTGGCTTTTCAACAAATCAAACAGTACTTAATGACTCCACCAGTTCTAGTACCACCAAATCCAGACAAACCACTGATCTTATATACTATCGCAACAGAGACATCCTTGGGTGCATTGCTAGCACAAGAAGACCATACAGGGAAAGAACATGCAATTTATTACATCAGCAGAACGCTAACAAGTAATGAACTCAACTACACTACCATCGAGAAGGCTTGTCTAGTAGTAGTCTTTGCTTCACATAAATTTCAGCATTACATGTTAACTCACACAATCAATCTTGTTTCAAAGATTGATCTACTCAAGTATCTGTTGAGCAAAGCATCATTGATAGGAAGGTTAGAAAAATGGGTAATGATTCTGAGTGAGTTTGACATCCATTATGTTGATCACAAGGCAATCAAAGGACAAGTTATCGCTGACCAACTAGCTGAGGCACCACTACAAGTAGACTACCCCCTACACATTGAATTTCCAGATGCTGATGTCTTTACTATCGAATCTAAACAACCATGGTCCCTATATTTTGATGGTTCTTTCACTCAGCATGGATCAGGGGAAGGCATACTCTTTGTCACCCCTCAAGGACACACCATTCCTCGATCATATAGGCTGATGTTTCCATGCACCAACAACATAGCCAAATATGAAGTATTAATCACTGGACTTAAAATAGCATTGGAATGGAGGATTACAGAGTTACAAGTATATGGCGACTCACAGTTAGTCATTAATTAGATCAATGACGATTATTAGACCAAAGATGACAAATTGTTGCCATATAAAAATATGGTTGATGATTTCAAGAAGTACTTTATGGATATCAAATTCACACAAATTCCAAAGCTTGATAACAAAGCAGTCGATGCCATGGCTACGATCGCATCATTGTTACAACTCCCAGAAAATCAGGCTCGCTATGAATTTTTGATGGAACAATCATTTACACCTGCTTATGACACCCCTGAAAGCCAAATCATTTGCCACTTGGTGGGATCCGATTCACCTTAGTATGGAAAGACTTATTCCTACCTAAAAGATGACATCTTACCACCTAATTTATCCCGTAACCAAAAACAAAATTTTATCCGCCAATCCTCTCGCTACACTCTTATCACTGACACCCTTTATCACCGTGGTTTTGATGGTACTCTACTTCAATTTCTTGAACGTGATGAATCTGACAAAGCTTTACAAGAAGTTCATGGTGGCATTTGTGGTACTCATTCGAGTGGACTGACCTTATCCAAGAAATTGATTAGAATGGGTTACTACTGGCCTACAATGGAGAGGGAATCATTCACTTTTGTGAAAACGTGCTCAAAATGCCAAATTCATGGGAATCTCATTCATGCTCCTACACAAGAACTTCAACCATTTACGCCAACCTGGAAATTCTCCCAATGGGGGTTAGATCTAGTAGGAAAGATTCATCCTTCCTCATCGAACGAGCATAAGTTCATCATCATAGCCACAGAGTATTTTACCAAGTGGATTGAGGCAGTACCTCTTAATAAAGTTATCGGAAAACAGATATCATCATTCATACTCAACTATATTATTTGTTGATATGGCATTCCCAACTCCATTATTACAGATAATGGACGACCTTTTAAGAATCAAGATGTTGATGAACTTTGTGAGAGATTTCATATTCAACACCTTACTATCCACAAGGGAACAGCCAAGCAGAGGCCTCAAATAAAACTATACTAAAATTTTTAAAGAAGACTGTGAATGATGTTGGGAAAGATTGGCATGTTCAACTCAATCCCGCCTTATGGGCCTACAGAACCAGTGTCTGCACGTCAATAGGAGCAACGCCATTTGCTCTTGTCTATGGAGCAGAGGCTATACTTTCTCTAGAAGTTGAGATCCCCTCACTTAGAGTCTCACTAAAAGGTCTCACAACAGATGATGACTATAGAGTTTCCTGACTGCAATAGCTAGAAATCCTAGATGAAAAGAGATAAAGAGCAGTTGATCATTTGAAAGCATATCAACAAATGATGTCTCGCAGCTATAATCACAGAGTCAAGCCGCGTACCTTTCAGGTTGGTGATCTTGTTCTGAAAGAGAACCCACGCAATCAGCAAGACAGAGAGAAGAAAGGAAAGTTTGAACCGAATTGGCTGGGTCTATATGTGGTCATAGTAGTATACGGTTCAGGAGCATACAAGTTGTCAACGCCAGAAGGGGACCCATTTGACGAACCTATCAATAGCATGCACCTGAAGAAATATTATGTTTAAGTCAGCTATCATCATCCATAAATGTCTTGAAGAAATACAAAAAAAATCAGAAAATATCCTGAAGAAATACAAAAAAATCAAAAAATGTCCTGAAGAAATACAAAAATAGTAGAAAACGTCTTGAAAAAATGGTTACCCTGGTGAAAACCAGGCAAACAGCATCTCGGTGACGAAAAAAAATCAAAAAGAAATCAAAAAAATGCAATAAAAACAAATAGTGAAAATCTAGCAAACAGACGCTATTTGTAGCTCTCCATCTATTAGTTCATGTTCTGCACTTGGCTTCTTAGCCTTCATTTTCTTGCATCTTTCCATCATCTTAGGGCCATACTAGTATCATGCTGTCATCATTTTCCTAGAACGATAATGTCTCACCGTGGCTTGATTATTATACATATTCATTTCGGCGAGTTATGTTAATATTGGGGACAACCGTTGATATACTAGGGGCAACCAACTTTTAGATTTTACCGAAACAGCTAGACAATGAGATCGAATCCAATCATGCAAACAAACAATCAAAACACATGAACAACTATCCAATCATTGACTCATATCACAACAGTTTTTCAACAAAATACCATATCATGACTCATATCTGGATGATCTCAAAATTTGAATAAGGATTGGAATATCAGTTTTACATTTTGAACAAATGGTTGTTTGATTTTTTGATATCATCTTTCTAGAGCACACTCAATGATGTACTGAACTAGAGTGGCGAGGAAGGAGGATGATTTTTCTTTCTCTGTTGTCTGGAGGTTAACTATCGACTTGATGCAAATATGTTGTGAAACATAATTTCCAAAGCATATCATTGACGATAGTTCCACATTTGCATCTAAAGGTGGTTAGTCTTTGTCTATTTATGCAAGAAATGCTCAGGTCATCTTGGTCCAATTATACCTTGATGCTTGTGTTCGCTTGCTCTATCAAAAATCATGAAAGTTGTACTCAGGTCATCACTGGTGCTAATTTACCCTTTGATGCTTGTACATACTTCCAACATTTTAAAATGCTCTATGATGATTCAAGAAAGCTAAAAAAAGGCTCAACAAATGGTTGGTTTCATTTAGTTGCATTTCATCTCGCTCATTGTACATATCTGCATACTAGATTTGCATCAGAGTTTTTGAAAGGCTAACAAGAACATCAACGGCTACCATGTCTCTTTGGACTATTTGTGGAGGACATTTGAACATTTGTTTCATTCATTTCTTATCATTTCATTTTCCATTTCATTATCATTCATTTCATATCATTTCATTATCATTCATTTCATATCATGGGTAAGTGCACCAAGATGGTTCCCAAAAAGGGGGCTTAAGTGGCCACTTTTTTTCTGAAATCGGGAAATATTGACCTTGGACATGAAATTGAGGATAGTTACACTCAAAATTTTGAGATGGAACAAAAACAAGGATCGAAGTGCTCCGAGTCTACTTTCTAAACTACTAATTTATTTTGAAAATGGTTGAGATTAAGGGGTTCAAAAGAGGGATACACAAATTGCTATTTTTGTCAATAACATAGCAACTCTTGTACGACCTGAGCACGGTGAACTTTTGTAGTATTTTAAAATCGCAATGAGTTAAAGTTAACTAACAGTATCTAGTTGATGCATGATTTTTTCTGATAATTTTAATGAATATTTGATTTTTACAAATTTTCTAAGTGGGCACTTCACGAAAAGAATTTTGGGTCTCCTAAAATTTTTGAAGGTAATTGATTTTTTTTTAATTTTTTTTAAATGTAGAATAGAGTCTAGTTTCTAAAAATGTAATTTATTTGAAATTTCAATGAATGGTTAATTTATAACGAAAAAAAAACCAAACACTACTTTTTGGCGAAAAAGAGACATACAAACAAAAGAAATTATGGATGAAAGGCTTAACATTGTTAAAAAGTGAAAACAATTACATCGTTGGATAGCCAAGAGAAAACCTAACATTACCCATGTGTTTGCTTTTGTCGATATTGATCTAGATGCAATCCTAATGGTGAACACGAACTCGATTATGTGAAAAATTTGTAGAATTTGCAAAAACACGTCTCTGATCATTGGGAATGCCCTCCAAGCCTTTGGGTTGGTATTCCAAGGAAAATACCAATGCTAAGGCTCAGGGATTCCCAAAGCAAAATATAACGCGCTCGCATTATAACGTGAGCACGTTATTTCCTAGTTTTGACATTTTGCTTATATGGGATACATGCCAAGCAAGACATAACGCACTCACGTTATGTCTTCATTAATGTTATGTCTTCATTAATGTTAATGTATGTATATATCCTTGTATGTATGTATGCCTATATGTATTAGTGCATGTATATTGTATGGATGTAGTATTTTATGTACATATGTATTATGCTTGTATGTATTTATGTATGTCTTTAGAGGGAGGGAGAATTTTAAGAGAGAGAGAGAGAGAGTTGTCTAGGTAGGGTGGGATGAGGAAAGGGGGTGGAAGTAAGTTTAAAAGAGAGGGAGTGGGAGAAAAGGGGTTAGAGTGAGGGGCACTTAGCTAGGTAGGGTGAGAGGGAGAGACTTCAGAGATAGGTAGGGAGAGGGAGTGGGAGAGAGTGGGAGAGGTTGGGAGAGAGTG